>WNWK01019581.1:0-37484 GCA_009830355.1 Cherax destructor
GTCTTTAACACTTGATGTACCAGGGAACAGTGTTTCTAGCTGGCACCAGTCTTTATCACTTGATGTACCAGGGAACAGTGTTTCTAGCTGGCACCAGTCTTTAACACTTGATGGACCAGGGAACAGTGTTTCTAGCTGGCACCAGTCTTTAACACTTGGTGTACCAGGGAACAGTGTTTCTAGCTGGCACCAGTCTTTAACACTTGATGGACCAGGAACAGTGTTTCTAGCTGGCACCAGTCTTTATCACTTGATGTACCAGGGAACAGTGTTTCTAGCTGGCACCAGTCTTTAACACTTGATGTACCAGGAAACAGTGTTTCTAGCTGCATTATAGTCCCTAGGTGCTGCATGATGGTCCCTAGGGGCTGCATGATGGTCCCTAGGTGCTGCATGATGGTCCCTAGGTGCTGCATGATGATTCGTACGTGCTGCATGATGGTTCCTAGGTGCTGCATGATGGTCCCTAGGTGCTGCATGATGGTCCTAGGTGCTGCATGATGGTTCCTAGGTGCTGCATGATGGTCCTAGGTGCTGCATGATGGTCCCTAGGTGCTGCATGATGGTTCCTAGGTGCTGCATGATGGTCCCTAGGTGGTGCATGATAGTCTCTAGGTGCTGCATGATACTCTCTAGGTGCTGCATGATAGTCCCTAGGTGCTGCATGATAATTTCTAGGTGCTGCATGATAGTCTCTAGGTGCTGCATGATAGTCTCTAGGTGCTGCATGATAGTATCTAGGTGCTGCATGATAATTTCTAGGTGCTACATGATGGTCTCTAAGTGCTGCATGATGGTCCCTTGGTGCTGCATTATAGTCCCTAGGTGCTGCATGATGGTCCCTAGGTGCTGCATGATGGTCCCTAGGTGCTGCATTATAGTCCCTAGGTGCTGCATGATGGTCCCTAGGTGCTGCATGATGGTCCCTAGGTGCTGCATGATGGTCCCTAGGTGCTGCATTATAGTCCCTAGGTGCTGCATGATGGTCCCTAGGTGCTGCATGATGGTCTCTAGGTTCTGCATGATGATTCCTACGTGCTGCATGATGGTCCTTAGGTGCTGCATGATGGTCCCTAGGTGCTGCATGATGGTTCCTAGGTGCTGCATGATGGTCCCTAGGTGCTGCATAATAGTCTCTAGATGCTTCCTGATAGTCCCTAGGTGCTACATGATAGTCTCTAGGTGCTGCATGATACTCTCTAGGTGCTGCATGATAGTCCCTAGGTGCTGCATGATACTCTCTAGGTGCTGCATGATACTCTCTAGGTGCTGCATGATAGTATCTAGGTGCTGCATGATAGTATCTAGGTGCTGCATGATAGTCTCTAGGTGCTGCATGATAGTCTCTAGGTGCTGCATGATAGTATCTAGGTGCTGCATGATAGATCTAGTGCTGCATGATACCCCTAGGTGCTGCATGATAGTCTCTAGGTGCGCATGATAGTCTCTAGGTGCTGCATGTACTCTAGGTGCTGCATGATAGTCCCTAGGTGCTGCATGATACTCTAGGTGCTGCATGATACCTTAGGTGCTGCATGATAGTATCTAGGTGCTGCATGATAGTATCTAGGTGCTGCATGATACTCTCTAGGTGCTGCATGATAGTCTCTAGGTGCTGCATGATAGTATCTAGGTGCTGCATGATACTCTCTAGGTGCTGCATGATAATTTCTAGGTGCTGCATGATAGTCCCTAGGTGCTGCATGATACTCTCTAGGTGCTGCATGATAGTCTCTAGGTGCTGCATGATACTCTCTAGGTGCTGCATGATAGTATCTAGGTGCTGCATGATAGTATCTAGGTGCTGCATGATGGTCTCTAAGTGCTGCATGATGGTCCCTAGGTGCTGCATGATAGTCCCTAGGTGCTGCATGATGGTCCCTAGGTGCTGCATGATGGTCCCTAGGTGCTGCATGATGGTCCCTAGGTGCTGCATGATGGTCCCAAGGTGCTGCATGATGGTCCCTAGGTGCTGCATGATGGTCCCTAGGTGCTGCATTATAGTCCCTAGGTGCTGCATGAAGGTCCCTAGGTGCTGCATGATGGTCCCTAGGTGCTGCATGACGGTCCCTATGTGCTGCATGATGGTCCCTAAGTGCTGCATGGTCCCTAAGTGCTGCGTGATGGTCCCTAGGTGCTGCATGATGGTTCCTAGGTGCTGCATGATGGTCCCTATGTGTTTACTTCATCCCAATAAATATGTATAATAATTTTTATACAAGGAATTGGATCCACCCCCTACCTCCTTTTCAGTCCCAAGTGATGGATGGGTAGCCCAGGGTAGCAGCGGCCTGGGTGGGTAGCCTAGGGTAGCAGCGGCCTGGGTGGGTAGCCTAGGGTAGCAGCGGCCAGGATGGGTAGCCCAGGGTAGCAGCGGCAAGGGTGGGTAGCCCAGGTAGCAGCGGCCAGGGTGGGTAGCCCAGGGTAGCAGCGGCCAGGATGGGTAGCCCAGGGTAGCAGCGGCCTGGGTGGGTAGCCCATGGTAGCAGCGGCCTGGGTGGGTAGCCCAGGGTAGCAGCGGCCAGGATGGGTAGCCCAGGGTAGCAGCGGCCAGGGTGGGTAGCCCAGGGTAGCAGCGGCCAGGGTGGGTAGCCAAGGGTAGCAGCGGCCAGAGTGGGTAGCCCAGGGTAGCAGCGGCCAGGGTGGTAGCCCAGGGTAGCAGCGGCCAGGGTGGGTAGCCCAGGTAGCAGCGGCCAGGGTGGGTAGCCCAGGGTAGCAGCGGCCAGGGTGGGTAGCCCAGGGTAGCAGCGGCCAGGGTGGGTAGCCCAGGGTAGCAGCGGCCAGGGTGGGTAGCCCAGGGTAGCATCGGCCAGGATGGGTAGCCCAGGGTGCAGCGGCCAGGGTGGGTAGCCCAGAGTAGCAGCGGCCAGGGTGGGTAGCCCAGGGTAGCAGCGGCCAGGGTGGGTAGCCCAGGGTAGCAGCGGCCAGGGTGGGTAGCCCAGGGTAGCAGCGGCCAGGATGGGTAGCCCAGGGTAGCATCGGCCAGGGTGGGTAGCCCAGAGTAGGAGCGGCCAGGGTGGGTAGCCCAGGGTAGCAGCGGCCAGGGTGGGCATCCCAGGGTAGCAGCAGGCCAGGGTAGGTAGCCCAGGGTAGCAGCGGCCAGGGTGGGTAGCCCAGAGTAGCAGCGGCCAGGGTGGGTAGCCCAGGGTAGCAGCGGCCAGGGTGGGCAGCCCAGGGTAGCAGCGGCCAGGGTGGGTAGCCCAGGGTAGCAGCGGCCAGGGTGGGCAGCCCAGGGTAGCAGCGGCCAGGATGGGTAGCCCAGGGTATCAGCGGCCAGGGTAGCAGCGGCCAGGGTAGCAGCGGAAAGGGTAGCAGCGGCCAGGGTAGCAGCGGCCAGGGTAGCGGCGGCCAGGGTAGCAGCGGCCAGGGTAGCAGCGGTCAGGGTAGCAGCGGTCAGGGTAGCAGCGGCCAGGGTAGCAGCGGCCAGGGTAGCAGTGGCCAGGGTAGCAGCGGCCAGGGTAGCGGCGGCCAGGATAGCAGCGGCCAGGGTAGCAGCGGCCAGGGTAGCGGCGGCCAGGATAGCAGCGGGCAGGGTAGCAGCGGCCAGGGTAGCAGCGGCCAGGGTAGCAGCAGCCAGGGTAGCAGCGGCCAGGGTAGCAGGGTCCAGGGTAGCAGCGGCCAGGGTAGCAGCGGCCAGGGTAGCAGCGGCCAGAGCAGCAGGGGCCAGAGCAGCAGGGGCCAGAGCAGCAGGGGCCAGGGTAGCAACGGCCAGGGTGGGTAGCCCAGGGTAGCAGTGACCAGGGTAGCAGCGGTAAGGGTGGCAGCGGCCCGGGTAGCAGCGGCCAGGGTGGGTAGCCAAGGGTAGCAGCGACCAGGGTAGCAGCGGCCAGGTTAGCAGCGGCCAGGGTAGCAGCGGTCAGGGTAGCAGCGGCCATGGTAGCAGCAGTAAGGTGGCAGCGGCCAGGGTAGCAGCGGCCAGGGTAGCAGCGGCCAGGGTGGGTAGCCCAGGGTAGCAGCAGCCAGGGTAGCAGGGGTCAGGGTGGGTAGCCCAGGGTAGCAGCGGCCAGGGTAGCAGCGGCCAGAATAGCAGTGGCAGGGGTAGCAGCGGCCAGGGTAGCGGCGGCCAGGATAGCAGCGGCCAGGGTAGCAGCGGCCAGGGTAGCGGCGGCCAGGATAGCAGCGGCTAGGGTAGCAGCGGCCAGGGTAGCAGCGGCCAGGGTAGCAGCGGCCAGGGTAGCAGCGGCCAGGGTAGCAGCGGCCAGGGTAGCAGGGGCCAGGGTAGCAGCGGCCAGGGTAGCAGCGGCCAGGGTAGCAGCGGCCAGAGCAGCAGGGGCCAGGGTAGCAGTGGCCAGGGTGGGTAGCCCAGGGTAGCAGCGACCAGGGTAGCAGCAGGCCAGGGTGGCAGCGGCCGGGTAGCAGCGGCCAGGGTGGGTAGCCAAGGATAGCAGTGACCAGGGTAGCAGCGGCCAGGGTAGCAGCGGCCAGGGTAGCAGCGGTCAGGGTAGCAGCGGCCATGGTAGCAGCAGCCAGGGTGGCAGCGGCCAGGGTAGCAGCGGCCAGGGTAGCAGCGGCCAGGGTGGGTAGCCCAGGGTAGCAGCGGCCAGGGTAGCAGGGGTCAGGGTGGGTATCCCAGGGTAGCAGCGGCCTGGGTAGCAGCGGCCAGGGTAGCAGCGGCCAGGGTAGCAGCGGCCAGGGTAGCAGCGGCCAGGGTAGCAGCGGCCTGGGTAGCAGCGGCCAGGGTAGCAGCGGCCAGGGTAGCAGCGGCCTGGGTAGCAGCGGCCAGGGTAGCAGCGGCCAGGGTAGCAGCGGCCGGGTAGCAGCAGGCAGGGTAGCAGCAGCCAGGGTAGCAGCGGCCAGGGTAGCAGCGGTCAGGGTAGCAGCAGGTCAGGGTAGCAGCGGTCAGGGTAGCAGCGGCCTGGGTAGCAGCGGCCAGGGTAGCAGCGGCCAGGGTAGCAGCGGCCAGGGCAGCAGCGGCCAGGGTAGCAGCGGTCAGGGTAGCAGCGGTCAGGGTAGCAGCGGTCAGGGTAGCAGCGGTCAGGGTAGCAGCGGCCAGGGTAGCAGCGGAGCGTCTAGTGAGAGACAGACAACGTGTAAAATGAAATATTTGAACAGCGAGTCATAATTGATGATGTTGTGGTGACAACCAACATTTCCACAGGTTTATAATGCTTCAGAATTGTTATATACTGGTATATGTTAGTTAGTTAGTTACCATTTTGTCCTAGGCACATGTCGATTTGACACTAGGCCTGTTGTATGTATGTGTGTGAGTGTGTGTGTAAGGAAACACTTCGAAATGTTTCCGCCCCGTCGGGAATAGAACCCGGGCCCTCCGTGTATGTATATATGTATGCGTATATGTTTCTACGTATGTTTATATTAAACATATAAACATACATATTAACATATATACATTTATATACACATATATGTTTATGAGTTTGTGTACTCACCTAGTTGTACTCTCCTAGTTGTGGTTGCAGAGGTCGATTCACAGCTCCTGGCCCGCCTCTTCACTGGCCGCTACTCGGTCACTCTACCCGCTCCATGAGCTTTATCATACCTCTCCTTAAAGCTATGTATGGATCCTGCCTCCACTACTTCACTTCCCAGACTATTCCACTTCCTGACAACTCTGTGACTGAAGAAATACTTCCCAACATCCCTGTGGTTCATCTGAGTCTTCAACTTCCAACTGTGACCCCTTGTTGTTGTGTCCCATCTCTGGAACATTCTGTCTCTGTCCACCTTGTCTATTCCTCTCAGTATTTTATATGTCGTTATCATATCCCCTCTATCTCTTCTGTCTTCCAGTGTCGTCAGGTCGATTTCCCGTAACCTCTCCTTATAGGACATACCCCCTTAGCTCCGGGACTAGTTTTGTTGCAAACCTTTGCACTTTCTCTAGTTTCCTTACATGCTTGGCTAGGTGAGTGTTCCAAACTGGCGCTGCATACTCCAGTATGGGCCTAACGTACACAGTGTACAGGGTCCTGAATGACTCCTTATTAATATGTCGGAATGCTGTTCTTAGGTTTGCTAGGCGCCCATATGCTGCAGCAGTTATTTGGTTGATGTGCGCCTCAGGAGATGTGCCCGGTGTTATACTCATCCCAAGACCGTTTTCCTTAAGTGAGGTTTGTAAGCTCTGGCCCCCTAGACTATACTCCGTCTATGGTCTTCTTCTCGCCTGTAGGTCTAACGTTAGTGAGCGGAGAGTGCCTATGAGAGGCTGTGCACATGCGCTGAGCCTCTGACGTCAGCGGGTACCGTGACGTCACACGCAAAGGGACCAGCTGTATAAAAGGAAAGATACACTACACAAGTGTATATATGATACTGACACGACATTCTTTGCCATTCCCCAATCTTCATTATTTTGCACTTGGAGGGGTTGAATTCCAGGAGCCAGTTGCTGGACCAGGCTTGCAGCCTGGATATCTAATGACGTCTACCTTAACCCCTTTTCTTTCCTTTGTCTCTTGCGCAGATATTTTTTTTGCTCCTGCTCTAGGATGAAGAAGATACCTTTATATAAATTCTATTTCTCCTTTTCATGTGGTAGTCTATCCTGAGAGATGGTAATTCCCAAGTGGTAGTAACTCCAGCTGCTGGAAGGAAACCTTGGAGCCTCCAGTAGCTGATGAACCCTTACTGAAATGTTAGTGATTCGCCAGGAGCGAAGTATGCAACAAATTCTAACTATACAGTTAGAGCGAGACATTAATGTGAAGGACTTGGGAGTGATAATATCAGATTTCACCTTTATGGATCACAACAGTTTCACTATCACATCTGCGAGGAAAATGATACAATGGATAATGAGAACTTTCAAAAGAAAGGATGCCAAGCCAATGATGATTCTCTTTAGTTACTTGTTCTCACTATTCTGGAATACTGCTGCACACTAACTATCCCATTCAAATTAGGTGAAACTGTAGTTCTAGAGAATGTACAGATATCCTTCAGTGCACGTATTAGTTCAGTCAAGCACCTTAATTACTGTTAATGTTTGAAGTCCCTTGACCTGTACTCCCTGGAATGCAGGCGAGAAAGATACATCATAAAATCCTAAAGGGACTCGTCCAAAATCTGCACACATAAATCACTCCCTATAAAAGCAAAAGACGGTGCAACGTACTCCAATGAGAGAAAACAATGAGTATCGGGCCCAAGACAGTTCAACAGCCTCCCATCATACATAAAGGGTATTACCAACAGATCCCTGGCTATCTTCAAGAAGGAAATGAACAGATACCTAAAGTTTGTGCCGATCATTCGGGCTGTGCTTCCTATGTTAGACTGCGTGCGGTCAGCTTGGTTGATGAGGTCCTGATCTACCGGGAGGTCTGGGCGAGGACCAGGTCGCGGGGTATACTCCAGGTAGCAGGTAGCGTACTCCCACCTCTGGTTCTACGGTCTCTAAATCATCTAGTGGTGTTGGCCTTCTCAGCCCTATACAAAAAAATACAGGTCACTCTAGCCCGAGCGCTGTGGGAAGCTCGGGAGATCCTCTTGTTGTGTTGTTGTCTTGTCTGCTGGATTTCCCCACTGAAGTCTTCCAGCTCAGGTTGACGAATTTCAGCACCTTGTATGAGTCCCATCCTGTATGATGGAATATGGCAAGGAAACAGTTACCGTTTGTTCCCATAGAGTAATCAGAACAACATGTACTCACCTAATTGTACTCACCTAATTGTGGTTACAGGGGTCGAGACTCAGCTCCTGGCCCCGCCTCTTCGCTGTCCGCTACTGGGTCTCTGCTCTCCCTGCTCCATGAGCTTTATCATACCTCGTCTTAAAACTATGTATGGTTCCTGCCTCCACTATATCTTTCTCTAGACTATTCCACTTCCTGACTACTCTGTGGCTGAAGAAATGCTTCCTAACATCCCTTTGACTCATCTGAGTCTTCAGCTTCCAGTTGTGTCCCCTTGTTTCTGTGTTCCCTCTCTGGAACATCCTGTCACTGTCTACCTTGTCGATTCCCCGCAGTATTTTGTATGTCGTTATCATGTCTCCTCTGACCCTTCTTTCCTCCAGTGTTGTTAGTCCTATTTCCCTCAACCTTTCTTCATAGGACAGACCCCTGAGTTGTGGAACTAACCTTGTCGCAAACCTTTGCACTTTCTCTAGTTTCTTTACGTGCTTGACCAGTCGCCCATATGCTGCCGCAGTTATCTGGTTGATGTGTGCCTCCGGAGACGTGCTTGGCGTTATACTCACCCCAAGGTCTTTCTCCTTTGCCGAGGTTTGTAGCCTTTGTCCGCCTAGCCTGTACTCTGTCAGTGGTCTTCTTTGCCCTTCTCCGATCTTCATGACTTTGCATTTGTTGGGATTGAATTCGAGAAGCCAGTTGCTAGACCAGATGTTAAGCTTGTCCAGGTCTGTTTGAAGTCCTGCTTGGTCCTCTTCCGATGTGATTCTCCTCATTAATTTCACATCATCTGCGAACAGAGACACTTCTGAGTCTATCCCGTCCGTCATGTCATTCACATATACCAAGAATAGCACTGGTCCTAGGACTGACCCCTGCGGTACGCCGCTCGTCACAGGCGCCCACTGTGATACCTCATCACGCACCATGACCCGTTGTTGCCTCCCTGTGAGGTATTCCCTGATCCATTCCAGTGCCCTTCCTGTTATACATGCTTGTTCTTCCAACTTCTTTACTAATCTCATGTGAGGAACTGTGTCGAAGGCCTTCCTGCAGTCCAGGAAAATGCAATCAACCCACCCTTCTCTCTCTTGCCTTACCTCTGTTACTTTATCATAGAACTCTAGGAGGTTTGTTACACAGGATTTGCCTTCCCGGAATCCGTGCTGTCTGGTGTTTATTATCCTGTTCAGCTCGAGGTGCTCCACCATTCTTTTCCTGATGATTTTCTCCAGGACTTTGCACACTATACACGTAAGTGTGTGTTCCTATGAGATGAGTGCGCTCGAGTGTGTACTCACCTATTTGTGGTTGCAGGGGTCGAGACTCATCTCCTGTGTGTGTGTGTGTGTGTTGTGTTGTGTGTGTGTGTGTGTGTGTGTGTGTGTGTGTGTGTGTGTGTGTGTGTGTGTGTGTGTGTGACGCAATTAATATTTGCACTAATAACTCATTACAGTTGTGACCGGGTGTGGATGTGTGAATGACTCATTACTTTGTAATTTGTTCATGATTGTAACCATGTATAGACGTGTAGATGATTCATTACCTAACTTGTTCATGATTGTGACCAGATCTACCTGAGTTCATTACCTTTGTAACTAGTTCAGCTATCAAAACTTTGGGGTCCAGTCCCTGGACCCATTATGTACCTCTGTAATCTTTTGACTACCGCCCACAGGATGGGTATGGAGTGCATAATAAACTGCTGATGTATCTTTTTAAAGTGCTCATCACCAGTGACAGACATCACCACTGATGTACGTCTACAATCACGGATGTCCCTGAGCTGCATGAAATATTTAAAATTTGGGCATATGGAAGCTGTCTGCCAAGGGTTGGACGCTTGCTCGAAGTGTGGAGGAGGTCATATCAGTAATGAATAAAGACGTTGCTGTGTAAGCTGTAGTGGTCACCTTGATTCTTTGGACAAGAACTGGGTGTTTAGTGCTCTCCTAGAGCAGTCCCACACCCATCCTATACTCTCTCAGAGCAGTCCCACACCCATCCTATACTCTCTCAGAGTAGTCCCACAACCTTCCTGTACTCTCCCAGAGTAGTCCCACACCCATCCTGTACTCTCCCAGAGTAGTCCCACACCCATCCTGTACTCTCCCAGAGTAGTCCCACAACCTTCCTGTACTCTCCCAGAGTAGTCCCACACCGGTACTCTGATCAAGGTTAAAAGGTCAGATTAATATTCTCGAGCAAAGGAGAAATTCCTCACACGAAGAGGAGGGGTTGGATGTTGATCTGGAGTTGTTATGAGGCTCTGTAAGGAATATATGCTTAAAATTACAGCACATAATCCAGGGAAACGCCTCGGCTAATTTTATAAATTACCTTTGCTAATATAACAACAACACTTCCAATCACTGGTTTCTTTTCTCTAATATTTTTATTTTGTGGTGAAAAAGAATCTACGTTGCAGGGATGCCTTAATTAACTGGAACCTCGTAATCAATTCTTTAAAAAATTCCCAGCAACATTGTCTTTCTAAGCACCTGTCTGACGGCGCACACCGTCTTGTAAACAATGTTATTTTGTCATGCAATGATAATTATTTTCGAGGAAGATTACCGTCCCTGTAGAAGTTGTTACAAGAAACTTCTCTTGTAGTGTTTGGTCTCCTGGAAGTTAAACTGGACAGTAATATAATATCACTTCTTGTAGATGGAGTTCTGGTGGCAGTGTCCACATAATTACTGAGTGTGCAAGTTAATATTCGGTGGTAGCGGCAAAAAAATATTTATATGAAAAGAAAGAAAGAAAGGTAGTGTTTACTAGGTTCTCTGACTATGGTAAAGCAAATTTTGCTAAGGCTTTAGAGCTAGATGGTATTTCACCCATTTCATCGCTTTGCAAGGTAGGATCAAAGCAAGTTCTTATTTTTAAAACATATCGCTCTGTGTAGAGCGATATAGGATATGTAGCGATATATGTAGGGCTTGTTAAAGCTCTACACATATCAAAAGCTTTCTCACAATAAAAGTTTGATTGACACTTTTATCATCTTTCCTTCATGAGCAGCGGCAGTGTACACACAACCACCCCACTCATGATTCCCTGTTGCAACTCTGGGATTTACTTCCATGTATCTAATGTCATCCTCAGACGGATAGATACTGAAGGAAGAATTGTATAATACCGACAAGTTGATGGGTCCAAGTCGGGCCGAAACGTCGTCGTAAGCTCCTCTCTTTTATATGTGCGGGTTGTGTGTGTATGATGGGTATCTTTATTGATTAAGACATTTCTCCAACCTGTGGCTTTTTTCATTAATATTTTAGTGGGCTTTGTAGCCATAACTGACTCATAATTTTTTTTTTTGCTGTAGCATAAACACCTGAGCTACAACAACACAGGGCTGTCAAGCTGAATCAAACCTACAATAATATATTAGGATGAATTTTGTTTTACAATGATATGGTTTATTTTATGTCATTTTATAGTAGAACAACTTATGTCAGTTTCGTTGGTTTGTGTGATATCAACAAAAGTATAAATAAACATCCTGAAACACAGAGTGTTGCTATGTGTCACGCACGAATACATATACTCACGAACGCTTTTACGTGTATTCGTACATAGACACACGCACATACTGCATTATATATGAAGTGTCTTGTGGCTGAGAGCGATAAGCGTCGATTTCAAACAAATGAGAAGAGCAGAGGCGAGGAGGAGATCAGAGATATGACGCTGAAGACAATATGTTCATAGAACCACAAACACATGAAGCATTAAGCCTTCTGCTGTTCTATTATTTTTACAGGTTCTTGATAATGTGAGAAATCACGAAAGCACTTGGAAGTTCACTATTATTTCAGAGTGGTTGTTTTGTATATTGTGATATCACCTGTTTACTGTGATTTTATTGCATATATATATATATATATATATATATATATATATATATATATATATATATATATATATATATATATATATATATAAATCTTTAGGATTGTGAGGTTTAGATCTAGACACGGATTGCTTCTCACATAGACAATTATATGTTGTGTGTTCTAGACTCAGCAAACCAGACAATCTCTATATCTGCACAGATAATGAAACAACAAAAATATTGTATATATATATATATATATATATATATATATATATATATATATATATATATATATATATATATATATATATATATAAATAGCAAAACTCACTTCTTGCCGAATAAAACAAGCAAAATTTGAGTATGCAATAATTTCGCAAAAATCATTATGAACCTAACGAAAAAAAATATATTTCATTGTGTTTGTTTATAATTAAATTATTATAAACTTATATAAAATATATTAAGTTGGATTAGTCTAAATTAAATTGCGCTTGTTATAATAAGGTTAGGTAAGTTTCCCAAGGTACTCAAAATAATTCCGCCATCTACCCAATACCTCCAGCTGCCCATCTACTAACTCCCCTACTCTGTTTTTAACTGACAAATCCATTCGTTCCCTAGGCTTTCTTAACTTGTTTATCTCACTCCCAATTTTTTTCTTATTCTAAGCAAAATCTCTTGACAGTGCCTCTCCCACTCTATCATCTGCTCTCCTTTTGCACTCTACCTGGAGAGAATTCCAGTGGTCAACGCCCCCGCGGCCCGGTCTGTGACCAGGCCTCCTGTTGGACCAGAGCCTGATCAACCAGGCTGTTACTGCTGGCCGCACGCAGTCCAACGTACGAACCACAGCCCGGCTGATCAGGTACCGACTTGAGGTGCCTGTCCAGTGCCAGTGCCTGCTTGAAGACAGCCAGGGGCTTGTTGGCAATCCCCCTGATGTATGCTGGGAGGCAGTTGAACAATCTTGGGCCCCTGACACTTATTGTGTTGTCCCTCAACGTGCTAGTGGGACCCCTGCTCTTCATTGGGGGATGTTACATCGCCTGCCGAGTCTTTTGCTTTCGTAGGGAGTGATTCTCGTGTGCAAGTTTGGTACTAATCCCTCGAGAATTTTCCATGTGTATATAATAATGTATCTCTCCCGCCTTCTAATATCATTTCTGTTTTTTTTTTTAATTCTCTCGTAAGCTTCGTTTTTCTCTGTTAGAAACCCCTGACCTAATAATCCCATTTATTTCTCCCCACTGAAACTCTCCTACAACCTTCAGCTTTGTTTCACTTAAAGCCAGAACATCCACCTTCTTTTCATTCATAACATCCACAATCATCTCTTTCTTATAATTTGCATTTCATCCATGCACATTCAAACATCCCACTTTGACGGATTTCTTCTTTTTGTTTTTAGTAAGCTATACAGAAAAAGGGGTTACTAGCCCATTGTTCCCGGCATTTTAGTTTACTTTTACAACACGCATGGCTTACGGAGGAAAGATTCTTATTCCACTTCCCCATGGATATGAAAGAAAAAGTAATAAGAACAAGAACTATTAAGATGAAATCAAGTAAAACTCAGATAAGTGTGTATATATAAACGTGTACATGCATGTGTATTGTCACGTAAGTGTAAGTAGAAGTAGCAAGACGTACCTGAAATCTTGCATGCTTATGAGACAGAAAAAAAAATACACCAGAAATCCTACCACCATGTAAAACAAACACAGGCTTCCGTTTTACACTCATTTGGCAGTACGGTAGTACCTCCCTGGGCGGTTGTCTACCAACCACCTACTACCTATATATATATATATATATATATATATATATATATATATATATATATATATATATATATATATATATATATATATATATATATATATATATATATATATATATATATATATATATATATATAGGTAGTAGGTTGGTAGACATGAATATATATTTTTATATTCATGTCTTGCAATCTTTCCCTCGGATTAACGGCACACAAGACCATGGTACCCGAATCGGTCTGCTGCTTCACTGCCACAAATAAACCTGTGTTCGGCGAGAATAGGGGCGCCAAGTCGAAGGGCTACACCTGGAGTATACCTGGAGAGGGTTCCGGGGATCAACGCCCCTGCGGACCGGTCTGTGACCAGGCCTCATGGTGGATCAGGGTCTGATCAACCAATGCGGATGGTCTGTGGGTCGAGTCGTGTGCCAAGGCTGGAGTTGGGAACAGCCAACAGAAAGTCCCCTGCATGATGAGCTCTCACTGCCAGGAGGCGGGCTCTATCCTTCCCTGACACACTCTGAAGCATTGTTGAGGGTATGTTCTCCACTCTTGGGCCATCCCAGTGCGACTTTTGTAGTTGTTGGGGAAGCAGGTCTGGTTTCAGAGCCTGTTAGATTATCCCTGATCATGACTCCGTCAATGAACTTTTGGTCCTGGACTCCAATCTTGTCCCTAAGATGTTCAGGGAGAATCTCTGCTACAAGCCCTCTGGATGCAACGCATGAGGACAGGGAAGCTGGTAGAGCAATCTGAGATGACTTGCGGACAAAAATGCCTCCTAGTCTGACTGGGAGTGTAGCTTGGTCCCACTGCCCATCTTCTAGAGTAAGGTTAAGTACTTTAGTAAAGATCTGCCTCAGGATACTGTCATATTCGTGCAGTATAGGGTTATCATATGAAGGAGCACATCTTAGGAAATATGTCAACCTGGGCAGACTCAAGCACTTTGTGAGAAGGTACA
Source organism: Cherax destructor (assembly GCA_009830355.1). Taxonomy (NCBI): domain Eukaryota; kingdom Metazoa; phylum Arthropoda; class Malacostraca; order Decapoda; family Parastacidae; genus Cherax; species Cherax destructor. The sequence goes on from WNWK01019581.1 coordinate 14,192, forward strand.
AGGCATTGTGGGTGTCAAGATTGCCTATTCGTTGTTTCATTCTCCTCAACTCTTCCAATTTCTCCCTGAGATGTACTGGCCTGTCATTGTGAGCGAGAACCACGTGACGCCTTAACCCACATGACTACCCAATTGGGTAGTCCTGTGGTTTAAGGTCATGTGGTTCTCGCTCACAATGACGGGCCAGTCAACATGGGTTCGAACCCTGGCTAGTGCAGTGTGTTGTTATTGATCAATACCACTCGTTCGTGTTACAATAATATATATATATATATATATATAATATATATATATATATATATATATATATATATATATATTATATATATATATATTATATATATATATATATATATATATATGCATATTTTGATATCACCTGATTACTGTGATCTTTTTGCATAATATATATATATATATATTTATATGTCGTTCCGAATAGGTAAAACTGGTCTATTAGCAAGAACTCCTTTAAAATTAAATCCTTTCTAAGATTTTCTCTTATACTTTTAAAGATATATTTTTTTTATTTATGGTAATGTAAAAATTAATGATTTTGTACCCAAAAAAAAAAATTAAACTTATTTAACCTTATTATAACAGTATTACAATTAATTATGGTGATTTCCCAAACAGGGATGAATGATAAGGCTTCGGAGGCTACGTTACTTTATTTGGGTTTTTGATACACAGGCAGTGAGTTTAAAGTGCTCAGGCCCAGAGGGCCATGCCCGGGAGAGAGTTGCAGGGTAGACCTAGTTTCCTGAGTGAAGCCGGCTGCCTGAGTGAGGTCAGGGTAAGCGGGCTGAGCTGGATAGGCCTATAGGTGACAGCACCAGCATGGCGTGAAATATGAACCCAGCTGGGCATACATCGCTCAGCCAGCTACCCATGATTGACTGAAAAAATCTCTCTCTCTCTCTCTCTCTCTCTCTCTCTCTCTCTCTCTCTCTCTCTCTCTCTCTCTCTCAGGAACAGGGCTCTGAATAAAAACATATATATACATGTGGACATGGACAAACAAAAACTTCATATAGGGATGGAAGAAAAACAGCATGGCTTTAGAGCGGGACGATCATGCCTGTCACAGCTGCTGAACCATTATGACAGAATTACGGAGGCATTGGAGGACGACCAAAACGCAGATGTGATTTACACAGATTTTGCAAAGGCGTTTGACAAATGCGATCATGGAGTGATAGCGCACAAAATGAGGGCCTTAGGCATTACGTGGAAGGTAGGCAGAGGAATTTTTGAGTTCCTAACACAAAGAACACAAAAAGTAGTAGTGAACAGGGCAAGATCCAGCATCAGCGAGGTCAAAAGCTCAGTGCCCCAAGGCACTGTCCTGGCACCTCTGCTGTTTCTCATCCTCATAGCAGACATAGATAAAAACACCCAGCACACTTTTGTATCATCATTTGCAGATGACACTAAAATAAGCATGAAAGTCACTACGGTAGAGGACAATGAAAAATTACAGGAGGACATAAGCAGGGTCTTCCAGTGGGCAGTGGAGAACAACATGACGTTCAATGGTGATAAGTTTCAGCTGCTTAGGTATGGAAAAATGAAGAACTCAAAAGGAACACTATATACAAAACGCAAGAGGTCACCACATAGAACGAAAGGAACACGTAAAGGACTTGGGAATAATTATGTCTGCTGATCTGTCGTTTAAAGACCATAACAAGACAAAGATCACAACAGCCAGGAAGATGACAGGGTGGGTATTGAGAACTTTCAAAACAAGGGAAATAATGCCGATGGTGACACTATTCAAATCGCTAGTGCTCCCTCACTTAGAATACTGCTCAGTGCTGACGGCCCCGTTCAGGGCAGGAGAAATAGCAGAGCTGGAACAAATCCAGAGATCGTTTACGGCTCACATTGAGCCATTGAAACATCTAAATTATTGGGAACGCCTTCAAGTCTTGAACATGTACTCATTGGAGCGGAGAGAGAGAGATACATGATAATATATACATGGAAAGTACTTGAGGGCCTGGTCCCAAATCTGCACACTGCCATAACAACATACTGGAGTGAGAGATATGGGAGAAAGTGTAAAATAAACCCAGTGAGGAGCAGGGGTGCGGTGGGGACAATACGGGAGCACTGTATTAACATCCGGGGTCCCAGACTATTCAACATCTTACCAGAAGATATCCGAAACACGGCTGGAACCAGTGTAGAAGCCTTCAAGAGGAAACTGGACAAATATCTTCACCAGGTGCCAGATCAACCAGGCTGTGATGGATATGTGGGGCAGCGGGCCTCCAGCAGCAACAGCCTGGTTGACCAGGCAAGCACCAGACGAGCCTGGCCCATGGCCGGGCTCAGAGAGTAGATACTCTCGAAACTCTTCAAAGGTATATCAAAGGTCCAAGGCAGTGAGCTTCGGCAGGTGTCACTGCACCCCTTCCTGTGTCTGGATGGATACTGCAGTACAGGAGACATCGCTGCAGCTGAACTGTGACGTAACAGGGTATGGTCTCCTCTGGAACGGTGAAGCAGTCATTGTGAAGTAGTCGCTGCAGGGTTCACTCAACCTGTGGCACAACCTGCTGGTGCCCTCGAATGAGCCTTCGTCAATACTCGGCATCTGGGCAGGACTTCTTCTGGCAAGCAACTCAAGAGGACATTTCTCGACTGGTACTGCTGCTGGGGCTCTCACTGCCGGCGAGATTGGAATGAGTCATGGCAGAGATGACTCAGGTTAGAGAATCGTAGCAGCATTCACCGTAACTGGAGTGAGCGGGCTAGCAGTCAAAGGCTGCTCACTGAAGCTGTGACATGAGTCAGACAGTCGCCTGCCTATAGACTTTGAGTCATAGCAGAGGTTAGTCTAAGCGTACAAAATAGCCTTGTACAAACCACCAAGTGTCAGCGCTGGGGTCACATTGCTTGGAAATGCCCAGCTAAGTCACACTGGTGTGCAGTATGTGCCAAGGCCCATCCTTCTCACCAGTGTTAATGATATGATCAAGAAACACCAGACCGTTGCATTACAATGTATCAATTGTATGACCCCAGGAGTCACAGCTGCTCATGCTGACTGCAGAGTGAAAGCTGCCCACATCGCCAGGAGCAGGCCTCCCGCCTCACCCATCACCCATGATGAGGCAGTAGGCCTACCAGATACTTCATGTCTAAATACTGGCCCATGCATGATTTCAGATAATGTGGTTGAGCAAGTCACTCTGGGAGTCCATCACCAGAGCATGATTACGTCTGCTATAACCACTAGTGATGATGCTGGCATTGACACCACCTGTCTGGCTGAGTCAGCCGTCAGTCAACCACCTGGCTCAGCTGACCGGGACTTCATACCTCCAGGTGAAGGTAGTCTTGCTCGAGTGGTACACAACATGCAGCTACACATAACAGTACTTGAGAAGCAACAATGGTGCCTGAAACAACAACTTGAGCACCGTGAGGAAAAACTTACAGAGGTGCAAATGAGTACAGCAACACAAAGAATGTCAGCCATTATGAAAATGATTGTGGTGATGATGAACAAGCTGATGAGTGCAGTGGTGTTAATAATTACGAAAATGATGAATCTAATAGTGGTGTTTCAAGTCACAGTAAAGATGATAAGGGCAGTGGTGACCATAATGAGTGTGGAGATGACCCGCTTGTCGATAATGGTCTATGTAACACTGGTGTTCATAATTTTAGTCATAATGATGAGGGAAGTGGTACCTGTGATGATAGTGATGAGTGTAATAAAAGTTGTTGTTGTTGTTCTTGATTCGCCGATACTCTCCCGGCCCGGGTCTTTTCCAGATGGTGACCCGGCCTTGGCTCCCTGGCTTGGGAGTGTCGTGAGACCTATGTCTCCCATGGGAGGAGGTACAAGTACCTCCTCATCTTCTGGGACCAACTGTGGAGAGGTGAGTGCGAGGGATAGTGTCACCTGCCATACATTCACAGACAAAGAGCATCGTGCCCTTTGTAAACAAAGACTCCCACGAGGCCTCCACAATGGAAGTGCACTTAAGAGACTCATGGATAAGGATAATACTGATGATCTTGAAATTGATTATGTCTGTTTGCTATTTACTATTTTTTTTCATTATGCTGAGAAATTGAATTCTATCTCTGGACTTTTATAATGGAACCAAACTCGTATAAACTATCTATTTTAAGTTGGAATATTGCGTCACTTAGAAAAAGATTTCCTGACCTTCATCATAAAGTAACTACTGAACCCATTGATGTTGTGTGTCTACAAGAGTGCAGAGTCCCTGAAAATCCCAGCCCCCTAAATTGCCCTCATTTGTTACATATAACCTCAAATCTACTAACTCTTGTATTCTATATATTAAAAAATCACTTCCCCATCAACTTCTCACACATAAGAAAACAGAGGGGATACAATACCATGGTGTTAGGATTTATATTGGGAACTCTGCTCTCAACATATTTAATTTGTATGCTCCTGCTGATGAGTTCAATTACTTGGAGCTCCCAACTTGTGCTCAGTCTGAGCCTACTCTTATTATTGGAGATTATAATGCAAGACACAAAAGCATTGGAAACTCACAGTTTAGTAATTGTAATGGTCATCAGCTGTTGTCACTCTTTAACAGTCATGATAATGTGCAAATTGTAGGTGACCTTGAACCCACACATATCTATGGAGGCGTCCTTGATCTGTGTCTTGGCTTCAACATTACTTCTACCAGCTGTGGGTCTTCCATTGTAACAGATATATCATCAGATCATTTCCCAAGGCTAACCTCACTAGATATAGGTAATACTATCCTTCCTGGTGGAATATTTAAACGGAAACGTTTTAATGTTCCACCTGATCAACATGATGACTTTGTTGCACATGTGACTGACTGGTATAATTCCTATGAATGTTCCTCTGTTCAAACCTTTAACAATGACCTTGTGAGCAGTATTCAGAACTACTTAGAGCCGCCACTGAAACCTCCGATGCTTAGTTTGATATCTTTATTATGCACCCCATACCCATCCTGTGGGCGGTAGTCAAAAGATTACAGAGGTACATAATGGGTCCAGGGACTGGACCTCAAAGTTTGATAGCTGAGCAAGTTACAAAGGTAATGAACTCAGATGGTCACAATCATGATAAGTTACAAAGGTATTTGCAGATTACAGAGGTATATATAGGGTCCAGAGACTGGGCCCCAAAGTTTTGATAGCTGAACAAGGTACAATGGTAATTAATTCACTAGTTACAAGGTATTGAATCATGTAAGTAAATTTACTTACGTCTGTACATGGTTGCACTCATGAACAAATTATAAAGCAATGAGCAATCTATTAGTCTACACCCAGCCACAACTGTAATGAGTTATTGGTGCAAATTTTAATTGTTGGGTCACACACACACACATATACATATACACATACATATACACACACACATACACACACATACATGTATATACACACATACACATACACATACACACATATATACATACACACACACACACACGTGTCAATGCTTTATTTACAGGGAGCAAAGTCAGGGTATTTTTCCAGAATGGTCTGTAATATACCACTGTGGATAAAATACTTTGACATATCTTGAACATTTCTGAGTGAGTAGTCTCTGAATTCATTAATTTTATCGCACTCCAGTACATAATGACGCAGGGTGTGACAATAATCCAACTGGCAAAGTTTACATCTTGTTTGGTCTACATCTGGTGATGGTGATTTAACCTGCCAAAGATACTTGTAACCCGGTTGCATGGTTTCATGCATGGAAGGAGTGTGCATCATTGCATAACCATCTTTCTCACTCTGCACACTGACAGCTCATACACTACCTTCCTTGACCTTAAATCTGCTTTTGATGTAGCCAACAGACATGTAATCATTAGTGAACTTGCCAGAATGGATGTTGGAGGATGGCTTCTCCGCTGGATTAAAGGCTACCTGTCCAACAGAAAGTCTTGTGTGTTGTTCCAGGGGCATATAAGTATAACTAAAGACTTTGAATTAGGAACCCCACAGGGAGGTGTGTTCAGTCCCACCCTATTCAATATTCTAATAAATGCTTTACTTAATGCTATGCCTAGCCAGCTCCATCATTATATGACTAGTTATGCTGATGATATAATGATTCACACCACCGGATTCTCCAACACCCAAAACATCCTTAACCATGTACTAGCCTCGTGTCAGGACCTGGGGTTGATAATCTCTACTGATAAAACAAAGATACTGAACAGGCGTCCTCCTCGACAGAGAGGCACAGTTCGCCAAATCCAGTTGCATGATGGGTCTCTTCTAGAATATGTAAGCAGATGAGCTGGAGAGAGGGGACGGAGGAGAAGCAGGAGATTGTATAATAGGAACACTTCAGTCCGGAGGTCCAAAGGTGATAATTGCAGTGATGTATAACCCACCACAGAACAGCAGGAGACCAAGGCAAGAGTATGATGAGAGTAATAGAGCGATGGTTGACACACTGGCCGAATTGGCCAGAAGGGCTCATGCGAGCAGGGCGAAGCTACTGATCATGGGTGACTTCAACCATAAGGAAATCGATTGGGAGAACTTAGAACCACATGGGGGCCAAGAAACATGGAGGGCTAAAATGATGGAGGTGGTACTGGAAAATCTCATGTACCAACATGTAAGGGACAATACCAGAGAGAGAGGGGAGGACGAGCCAGCGAGACTGGACCTAGTATTCACCCTGAGTAGCGCAGATATTGAGGACATCACACATGAAAGCCACCTTGGGGCCAGTGATCATATGGTTCTAAGCTTCGACTACATAGTAGAGTTACAAGTGGAGGGGGAAGCAGGAAGGGCTGCACAAATGAAGCCAAACTACAAGAAAGGTGACTACGTGGGCATGAAGAACTTCCTGCACGGAGTTCAGTGGGACAGAGAGCTGGCAGGGAAGTCGGTAAACGAGATGATGGAATATATGACAACAATTTGCACGGAAGATGAGGGAAGGTTTATACCCAAGGGTAACAGGAAAAGCGAAAAAGCCAGGATGAGCCCATGGTTCACCCAAAGGTGCAGGGAAGCCAAAACCAAGTGTACAAGGGAATGGAAGAAGTATAGAAGGCAAAGGACCCAGGAGAATAAGGAGAGCAGTCGTAGAGCCAGAAATGAATATGCACAGGTAAGAAGGGAAGCCCAAAGACAATACGAAAATGACATAGCAGCGAAAGCAAAATCTGACCCAAAGCTGTTGTACAGCCACATCAGGAGGAGAACAACAGTCAAGGACCAGGTGATCAGGCTGAGGAAGGAAGGAGGGGAGGTCACAAGAAATGACCACGAAGTGTGTGAGGAGCTCAACATGAGATTCAAAGAGGTGTTCACAGAGGAAATAGAAGGGCCTCCAGAAAGGAGGAGAGGTAGGGTACACCATCAGGTGCTGGACACGATACACACAACTGAGGAGGAAGTGAAGAGGCTATTAAGCGAGCTAGATACCTCAAAGGCGATGGGGCCGGACAACATTTCTCCATGGGTCCTGAGAGAGGGAGCAGAGGAGCTATGTGTACCCCTAACAACAATCTTCAACACGTCTATCGAAACAGGGCAACTACCAGAGGTATGGAAGACAGCAAATGTAGTTCCAATTTTTAAAAAAGGAGACAGAAACGTAGCACTAAACTACAGACCAGTGTCACTGACATGTATAGTATGCAAGGTCATGGAGAAGATTATCAGGAGAAGAGTGGTGGAGCACCTAGAAAGGAATGAGCTTATCAACGAAAGCCAACACGGTTTCAGGGACGGGAAATCCTGTGTCACAAGCCTACTGGAGTTCTATGACAGTGTGACAGCAGTAAGACAAGAGAGAGAGGGGTGGGTAGATTGCATATTCTTGGACTGTAAGAAGGCGTTTGACACAGTCCCACACAAGAGATTAGTGCAGAAGCTGGAGGACTAGGCAGGGATAACAGGGAAGGCACTACAATGGATCAGGGAATACCTGTCAGGAAGACAGCAGCGAGTCATGGTCCGTGGCGAGGTGTCAGAGTGGGCGCCGGTGACGAGTGGGGTTCCACAGGGGTCAGTCCTAGGACCGGTGCTGTTTCTGGTGTTTGTGAACGACATGACGGAAGGAATAGACTCCGAAGTGTCCCTGTTTGCAGATGATGTGAAGTTGATGAGAAGAATTCAATCGGAAGAGGACCAGGCAGAACTACAAAGGGATCTGGATAGGCTGCAAGCCTGGTCCAGCAATTGGCTCCTGGAGTTCAACCCAACCAAGTGCAAAGTCATGAAGATTGGGGAAGGGCAAAGAAGACCGCAGACGGAGTACAGTCTAGGGGGCCAGATACTACAAACTTCAATCAAGGAAAAAGATCTTGGGGCGAGTATAACACCAGGCACATCTCCTGAGGCGCACATCAACCAAATAACTGCTGCAGCATACGGGCGCCTAGCAAACCTAAGAACAGCATTCCGACATCTTAATAAAGAATCGTTCAGGACCCTGTACACTGTGTACGTTAGGCCCATACTTGAGTATGCAGCACCAGTTTGGAACCCACATCTAGCCAAGCACGTAAAGAAGCTAGAGAAAGTGCAGAGGTTTGCAACAAGACTAGTCCCGGAGCTAAGGGGTATGTCCTACGAGGAGAGGTTAAGGGAAATCGACCTGACGACACTGGAGGACAGGAGAGATAGGGAGGACATGATAACGACATATAAAATACTGAGAGGAATTGACAAGGTTGACAGAGACAGAATGTTCCAAAGATGGGACACAGCAACAAGGGGACACAGTTGGAAGTTGAAGACTCAGATGAATCACAGGGATGTTAAGAAGTATTTCTTCAGTCACAGAGTGGTCGGGAAGTGGAATAGCTTGGGAAGCGATGTAGTGGAGGCAGGTTCCATACACAGCTTTAAGAAGAGGTATGATAAAGCTCATGGCGCAGGGAGAGTGACCCAGTAGCGGCCAGTGAAGAGGTGGGGCCAGGAGCTATGTATCGACCCCTGCAACCACAACTAGGTGAGTACAACTAGGTGAGTACAGGTATCTAGGCTTTGAGGTCCCACTACTTGGACCTGTTGTAACGAGACTTTGTCGTCAATACAAAGAAAGGCTGACAGCACATGGCTTCGTGATCCACGTGACCTCAAGTGACCTGGGGCACTCGGATACACAGCTCTGGCAGAGAATACACACTGAATTCCTAGAAAAACAGAAGAGAAGGTGTGAGAGTGTAGTGTTTGTTTGATATCTTTATTATGCACCCCATACCCCTCCTGTGGGCGGTAGTCAAAAGATTACAGAGGTACATAATGGGTCCAGGGACTGGACCTCAAAGTTTGATAGCTGAGCAAGTTACAAAGGTAATGAACTCAGATGGTCACAATCATGACAAGTTACAAAGGTATTTGCAGATTACAGAGGTATATATAGGGTCCAGAGACTGGGCCCCAAAGTTTTGATAGCTGAACAAGGTACAATGGTAATTAATTCACTAGTTACAAGGTAATGAATCATGTAAGTAAATTTACTTACGTCTGTACATGGTTGCACTCATGAACAAATTATAAAGCAATGAGCAATCTATTAGTCTACACCCAGAGTGTAGTGGTGTATGGTGGTGTGACATGAGTGTGAGAGAGGCGATGTGCGTATGGTGGAGCCAAGACTGCCGCGCCTACCCTCCTCACCCATACACACATGGGGAATCAACCACACTGGACGCAGAACACTGCACAAACATATGTACATACGTTTAGCACACATATACACACCTATGTATATATATATATATATAGATGCACAAATATACATCTGTACATACACATGATCACAGTTGTGTACTTATGTACATGCACACAGTGCTAGTCGCAGCATTATGCCAGGTGAGTGCCCCGGCATAATGCCGTGACGAAAATCAAAGGCCTACCATACAGGGAAGGGGGTCTTTTTTCGTCAGTGCATTATCCTGTGTAGCAGCCGTTAGCATGACGTCACGACCTGCAACCATACTCCACAGTGACTCCTCAGTGCTCACGTGGCTGCCGTGGTGAGAGTAAGTGTTGCACTTTTGTCTCTCATCCGCCCCATCTTTTGTCTGGTGTTCCCTTTAGTTTTGGGGCTAAACATGTTTGATTATGGGTAAAGGGAAGTCTTTAACACCTGAAACTATAGATCAAATCATAGGGCTTCACAAAGTTGGGCACCAGACGAAAGAAAGTGGAGAATGTTGGTGCTTGTGAGCGTTCAGTGAGGAACTGGGTGCAGCATTTCAAGGCTGGTGGCGGTGTTGAGTTACCGTCTGCCAAACCTCGGCCTGGCCCCTCGAAGAAGAAATATGTTCATACCTTAACTGTGTTAAAGAAGCAGTTAGAGAGTACACCTAAGATAACTGCAAGTGAACTGAAAGAAAAGAACCCATATCTTCTCTCAGAGGTGTCTGTAAGAACTGTTAACAGATGTGTGTCAGAACTGGGCTACAGTAGTCACCGCCAGGTTAAGAAACCAATCCTCTCCAACCCACAGAAGAAATGAAGGCTGGATTATACAAAAAAATATCTTCACTGGAATCCTCAACAGTGGTCTGAAGTACTTTTGAGTGATGAAGCAACCTTCACCGTCACTTGTAACCGTGGGTGGACATGTGTACTGGCCCAGAGGTAGTGACCCGCTAGACCCACGCTACACCTGCGGGACCACCGAACACCCAGACTCGCTCATGGTTTGGGGGTGTTTCAGTGCTCAGAGTGTTGGTGAACTCACTGTGGTTCCCAAATCCAGTCTATGAACCAGTATAATTACCTGGAGTTATTGTGTGACAATTTACCTGAGGCGTTTGACAAGTGTGGGGCTACGGTTTTTATGCAGGACGGTGCACTGTGTTATACAGCCAAATCTGTAGGTCACTGGCTTAAGGATTGTGAAGTGAGGTTCTTTAATGACTGGCCAGGGAATTCCCCAGACCTAAACCCTATTGAGAACCTCTGGTTAATAGTGAAACGAAGTTTACTGGGCAAGGATATTAGTTCCATCCCTCGGCTGGAGGCTGCTCTACATGAGGCATGGAATAATATACCTCCCCAAACCCTCAAGAATTTGTGTGAGAGTCTTCCTACACGGCTGAGGGACGTGATTAAGCGTAAAGCACCAAGTATTATTATAATCTTTCATGGTATGTATTTGTGTTTTGGTACGTATGTGGGGGAGGGGCGACATAATGACGTGACTAGCACTGTAACACAACCGTGCATATATATTCACACACATACATAAACGTAAATATACATAGAATTTAACCCCCGCAAAGGCAATGGTATGATGGGAAGGACAAAGAAGATGGGAAGAAGAATACAGACTCTGGGACAAAGACTGCAAACCTTCCTCAAGGAGTAGGAGCTCGGGATGATCACATTAACTGGGGCGCACAACTGAATAGCTGCCACAGCAAACTTGCATCTGGCTAATGCACTCAGCTAACACACTGAGGTCCGGAGTTCGAATCTCCAGTACGGCTGGAAAACATTAAGACGTGTTTCCATAAGACACCTTCTGTCCCTGTTCACCCATCAGTATAAAAAATGGGTACCTGGGTGTTAGTCAACTGGTGTGGGTCGCATCCTGGGACAAAACTGACCTAATTTGCCCGAAATGCTCTGCATAACAAAGGGCTTTCTATATAGTAGTATGTCACTGATGTCAGCTAGGACTGTATACCTTGTACATGTACGTGTAGAAATAAAGATATTATTATTATTATTATTATTATTATTATTATTATTATTAAGCGAGGAGTTATTCACGACACTATATACGGTATATATGAGGCCCATAATGTAGTATGCAGCGCTGGTATGGAACCCCACACCTAATCACACATGTCAAGAAACCGGTTGGCATCAAGACTAGTCCCGGAGCTAAGAGGTATGCGTTTTGAGGAGAAATTAAGGGCACTAAACCTGACGTCATTAGAGGACAGGACAGGAGTGGTATGTTACTGAGGCACAAAATATTTAGAGTGGTCAGGATCGATCTCTACAATGAAGTGTTTAAGGCAGGATCCATACACAGTTTTAAGAAGAGGTAAGACAGGGCTATCGAAGCAAAGAGAAAATGAACTCAGTAGTGGCTAGCTAGAAGACAGGGCAGGAGCTGAAACTCGACTTCTGTAACCACATACAGGTAAGTACATTCCCAGGTGTGCACATGAATATTATACATACACACTCATACATATGCACACACATGCATATACACGTACACATTGTTTTATATTTCGCTGTCTAAGAATTTTGTCAACACCCTGCACTATTCCTTTTGCATTCATTGAGGTAGAGGGACTGGACTTATGGATTGCTCAGCTACAGAAGTACAACAACTGCTATGATTAGTGATGTGTAGGGAGGGAAGGATGGGCTTTATCACCTTCCAGTGAATTAATAATAAATATTACTGAATGATATTATTACAGCATCACTAGAAAGGAATGTATCTCAGATGCATAATTATCATGCCTAAGTTACTAACACTTTAAGTATGGAAGCCAAAATAATTCATTTTCTGGATATTTTGTACGTGGCTCTTTGCTCTACTTTATCTTCATTCTGTTTGTGGCTTTCGCGTTTTGCTTTCAGTATATTTCAGTGTGTATGGAGTGTGCAGTTAGTGTCTAGGGTGTGTATGGAGTGTGCAGTTAGTGTCTAGGGTGTGTATGGAGTGTGCAGTTAGTGTCTAGGGTGTGTATGGAGTGTGCAGTTAGTGTCTAGGGTGTGTATGGAGTGTGCAGTTAGTGTCTAGGGTGTGTATGGAGTGTGCAGTTAGTGTCTAGGGTGTGTATGGAGTGTGCAGTTAGTGTCTAGGGTGTGTATGGAGTGTGCAGTTAGTGTCTAGGGTGTGTATGGAGTGTGCAGTTAGTGTCTAGGGTGTGTTGGTCACTTGGTACACTGGCTTGGTTCAGTCTATAAATTGGTAATGGGGTCTTTTATATATTTTTTTTCTGCTGTTGTCTTTCAATAAGCCAATTAGATTGTGCTCTGTAGAGTTTGTGTTACGTGCTCTGTAGAGTTTGTGCTCTGTTTGTGCTCTGTAGAGTCCTTGCTACTGTTGATGCTCCTTAAGCACTTCAGATTATGTTCTTTAGTGGTCTGATTGTTGTGAATGTTCTCCCAGGTCAAACTTTATTGTTCTTGGGTATTAATACCTTGAATATTTTGTGTTTTGTCCGAGGTGTTTAAATTAAGGTGTAACGTGTGATGGCTCTTTACGTACAGGTGCCCACCAACACCTGAGGCTCTCACTCTGTCGTTAGTGACTACTGATGCCCTGTGCTCACCGAGGTGGGTAACCTGTGTGTGTTTCGTTGATGGTACTGGTGAGAGGGCGTGCGTATAGGGAAGAGTGCAAGTATTGTGTGAGTATTCGAGTATTATTATTGGTGGAGCTGATGGTGGTGAGCAGTGGAGAATTTTAGCGTTCGGGCCGATTAGGGAGAGGAGGGCTGGCAGCACTACCAGGCCATGGAAGAGACCCAACACAGACACACCAGTAAAGATTTTGAAGAAGGAGATGAAGAGGTGTGAGTGAGAGGGAGCGAGAGCAAGGAAGGCTATAAGAGTGGAGAGGCCAGCATGTAGCACCGCAGGACCAATTGTAGCCACCGCTGCCTGCACTCGCTTACGCCTGTCTCCTCCAGCCTCCAGGAAGGCATGTGCTACATGTACAGCGTAATCAAAGCAGAGACCCACAGACAGTACTAAGGCGATGGTGGTGATGGTGTCGATGGCGAGGTTTGAGATGTGCATGATGGCGGCCACCTCCACCAGTGTGGCCATGACGCACCCCACTACCATCAGCGCCGTCACACCAGTCCCCACTACTATCACCGTCACCACCCCTACCACACCCACAACTATTCCCAGATTACGCCATAGCTCACCGGACAGATTAGCATCAGTTTCCCACTGGCTGTAGACGTGGGCCCAGACAGCATGGTAGCCAGACACATTGAGGTTTTCTACTGCCCTTCTGACCCCCTTCATAGCCGCCTGCTGCTGCCACTGCTTTTCCATCCGCTGATAAACGAAATTTATCTTAAACGTGGAGATGTGTGGGGCAGGAGCGGAGCACACTAATGGTTCATTAAAAACAAAATGAGGGATGAATTTCGCTCCCATGCCAGAGTGAAGGAACATACCGAGTGCTTCTTGCAATAAACCCTTCGTAAGCTCACGTCCCGAATACCTTAAGTCGTGGTACATGTAGATGTCGAGCTCTGAGAACCAGGCTTCCACGGTAGCTACGTATGGGGATTGGAGGAGGGTGTCAACCAGGGCGTTGAGGGCGGGAAGGTCCTCAGGTAGGCTGGTATTGGTGAAATAAACACTTCCTCTCTCTCCCATCTCTGGAAATTGTCGGTTCATGGCATCAAACCAGCGGTATAGGTAGGAAGAGGGAGGCAGAAACAACAGGGTGTTGAATTTGGCCTTTAGATAGAGAGCGCCCCATACTCCTGCTGCCACCAGTGCTGATGCTGCCACCACCACTAAAACTGCCACGGTGCGGTCTACCACCACACTGGCATACCTACTCATCATTCTCTGTAGTATCCCATCAGGTGAATTGCTGCACATGCTGATGGCTGTGGCCTTGCAGCACTTTTCTCTGGCGAGGGCTGCCACAAAGACAGTTACCTGCAGAAGGTAGACCGCAGCAATGCTTGCCGCTGCGTAGATACAGAACCATCGAAGGGCGGGAATCGGAGTGCTGGAGCCCACCAGGAAGGCCACCACGTTGGTGAAAGTTGTGAGAGTGATGGCTACCCCGGCCTTCTTCAGAGTTAGTCTACCCTGCCTCACAATCGTGGAATCCTGCCCACCTGCAGCTTCCCACGCCATTACAATCACATACATGTCGTCCACGCCTAGACCCACGAGAAGCACAGGAAGCACCGATGTTATAGGTCCATAGGGCACACCAAAGACTGAGCAAAGGCCATAGGAGGCAGCAGTTGCCATCGCAACACACAGGAGACCCACAAGGGCAGGCATAGAGTGACCTAGAGTAACCACTACATAACACCCCATCACTGCCCATCCAAGAAACACCCACATCAAGTCTCCCATGATGGCTGATGCACTCACTGCTCCAAAGCTGTGAGCAGCATGGATATGTAAGGTGACATCCTGGAAAGAATGCGTGTGAAGCGCCTGCTCTATGAGAGCCTTCTCCCAGGCCATACTCTCCTGGTCCACTGTCTGTCCACTGCCCAGATCCATTGTATTGCTTGTGGCATCAGTGTTAACCTTGGTGACCCAGGTATGAAGTGCTGACCTAGCAGCAACAATGCGGCCGGAAGTATCCTTGATGATCCCTCCAAGAAAGGTTGTCATGCGAGTCGGATAACCGAAGACGTTACTTGTGGATGCCTTGTTAATGTCACTAACTACCTGATCGTCGGTGAGGTTCATGATGAGATGGGAGTGGTAACCCCACACCTCCAACAAACTTCTTTCATAGCACAGACTAGGTAGGCTATCCAAAACGTGACAATAAATTCCTCTGGGAAGTAGGTGGCTGTAGTCATTCCTCGCTGCCTCCCACATTTCCCGTGACACCCGGCTCATAAGCTGCCTCTCCTTTTGGTTGGCGTTTTTCAGGGGCCACACACTACCGTCCCCCGAGGACTGGCTATCATCACTGGCAGGTGTCACCTTGCTACCCTCCAGAGACTCATCATTTCCGTTTCCCTCAGGGTTGAGATACTCTACACTCACCACACTAGCAGTAGGCAAGGCAGCAGGAACTCCCTGCTGATAACGAGCTTTCCTCCTGGAAGGAGTTTCTGGTTTCGAGAGACTGGACTGACTGATGAGGGAAGGAAGACGGGCGCAGACACTGTTCCAACTGATGGTTGAGCCTAAGACTTCCAAAGTGAGGTTGGCCATCCGCTGGTGGAGACTCCACATGCTCTGCACGGCCCGGGCCGTCAATATGTTCTCCCTGGCCTCCCATAGTCCCACATGATGGCGGTAATTGTTTGGGAAGTTCTTCATCTTCCACTCATTCACCTGTAAGTATGACAGTAACTGTGATGGCTACATGATATAAATGATGTACTGTCGACATTAAAGAGGCAAAGAAAGACATTGCAAAATAAGCTTTAAATTGGGACATTTCGCTAACTGTATTGCTCTACACAGAGCTAAACATTGCTCTGCAATGTTCTTTTTCATCCTGGGGTGACTACACTTTGCCATCTGGTGAGTGATTTGTTACATTACACACACCTGAGTAGCAAATTGCAGCTCATCCAGTGAGCAGTAATGCAAGAACACAGAACTACAAAAATAACAGTGAGTCTGTATTAGGTGCAACTGAACTTAGTTATATATGTTTTTTCGATATAACTTACTCATTTAAAATATCACAATCTCTTCACATAGTTAATTATCTACTTAATTAATATGCAGATACAGTCTCAACAAAAAAATGGCAAGTAATGGTATCACAAGATGATTGTTTCTAATTTCTGGCAAGGAAGTGTGTAATTAAGTAAGTTAATTCAGGTATACACAAATACATTTACATAGATTATCATACGTAGCAGCATATGTGTAGAGAACCTAGGATAACCCTACACGTTTATTAATAATAATGTAACACTCACTAAGAAGGGTATACCCCACCTTATTGAAATGGGAGTTGTGAGGTATCCACAGACGGTAGGAGCGCTGTTCCAGCTGCAGATTGAGTAGGCCTAGGGAGGCCAAGCCTACCACCAGAAGAACAAAGAGGGTGGTGTAGGCTGGATGAGCGGCTACAACACCACCCCACCACCCACAACATGTCTCCACCGCCCTCAACACATACCTACTCACACCTCCCTCACACCACCTCCTGGAATATCATTGTCCATGTTGTTATTTTAATATAAAATCATTTTCAAATTAGAAAGATAATTTTTAAATGTCAGGGTAATTGAATAGAAGCATAAAATGGATAAATGAGTTTGTCCATTATTAATCATACTACTACTATCTCTTGCTCTCTCTACTCTACTTTCTATCTCTGCTACTACTCTCTACTACTACTACTACTACTCTCTCTACTTTCTCTGCTCTGCTGCTCTGCTGCTCTCTGCTCTGCTCTGCTCTCTGCTCTGCTGCTGCTGCTCTGCTGCTGCTGCTCTCTTGCTGCTGCTCTGCTGCTGCTGCTGCTGCTGCTGCTGCTGCTGCTGCTGCTGCTGCTGCTGCTGCTGCTGCTGCTGCTGCTCTGCTGCTGCTGCTGCTGCTGCTGCTGCTGCTGCTGCTGCTGCTGCTGCTGCTGCTGCGCTGCTGCTGCTGCTGCTGCTGCTGCTGCTGCTGCTGCTGCTGCTGCTGCTGGTGCTGCTGCTGCTGCTGCTGCTGCTGCTGCTGCTGCTGCTGCTGCTGCTGCTGCTGCTGCTGCTGCTGCTGCTGCTGCTGCTGCTGCTGCTGCTGCTGCTGCTGCTGCTGCTGCTGCTGCTGCTGCTGCTGCTGCTGCTGCTGCTGCTGCTGCTGCTGCTGCTGCTGCTGCTGCTGCTGCTCCTGCTGCTGCTGCTGCTGCTCTGCTGCTGCTGCTCCTGCTGCTGCTGCTGCTCTGCTGCTGCTGCTGCTGCTGCTGCTGCTGCTGCTACTGCTGCTGCTGCTGCTGCTGCTGCTGCTGCTCCGCTGCTGCTGCTGCTGCTCTCTCTGCGCTCTGCTCTCTCTCTCTCTACTACTCTACTACTACTACTGCTCTACTCTACTACTACTACTACTACTACTACTACTACTACTACTACTACTACTACTAATAATAATAATAATAATAATATCTTTATTTACTACCAGTACATGTACAAGGTATACAGGCCTAGCTGACATCAATGACATACTACTATATAGAAAGCCCCTTGTTATTACCTGGAGTTTACCTGGAGAGAATTCCAGGGGTCAACGCCCCCGCAGCCCGGTCTGTGACCAGGCCTCATGTTGGACCAGAGCCTGATCAACCAGGCTGTTACTGCTGGCCGCACGCAGTCCAACGTACGAACCACAGCCTGGCTGGTCAGGTACCATCTTTAGGTGCCTGCCCAGTGCCTGCTTGAAGACAGCCAGGGTTTGTTGGTAATCCCCTTATGTATGCTGGGAGGCAGTTGAACAATCTTGGGCCCCTGACACTTATTGTGTTAATATTGGTAGAATTACCGACAATATGTTAAGTAAAAGGACACAAATGCAACTAATGTGACATTTTATTGTGGCAACGTTTCGCTCTCCAGGAGCTTTCTCAAGCCGTTACAAGCGATACATGGACACAGTGGGCTATTATATACTCTCAAAGTGAGGTGAAATACTAGTGGTGGTCGAGGTAGTAGTGATATAAGTAGTAGTAGTAGTAGTAGTATAGTAGTTCTACATTGTATTACTACTACTACTACTACTACTACTTATATCACTACTACCTCGACCACCACTAGTATTTCACCTCACTTTGAGAGTATATAATAGCCCACTGTGTCCATGTATCGCTTGTAACGGCAGAAAGCTCCTGGAGAGCGAAACGTTGCCATAATAAAATGTCACATTAGTTGCATTTGTGTCCTTTTACTTAACTTATTGTGTTGTCCCTCAACGTGCTAGTGGCACCCCTGCTTTTCATTGGGGGATGTTACATCGCCTGCCGAGTCTTTGCTTTCGTAAGGAGTGACTCTCGTGTGCAAGTTTGGTACTAATCCCTCGAGAATTTTCCACGTGTATATAACAATGTATCTCTCCCGCCTGCGTTCTAGGAGTACAGGTTTAGGAACTTCAAGCGTTCCCAGTAATTGAGATGGTTTATCGCAGTTATGCGTGCCGTGAAGGTTCTCTGCACATTTTCAAGGTCAGCAATTTCACCTGCCTTGAAAGGTGCAGTTAGTGTGCAGCAATATTCCAGCCTAGATAGAAAAAGCGATTTGTAAAGTGTCAACATGGGCTTTGCATCCCTGGTTTTGAAGGTTCTCATTATCCATCCTGTCATTTTTCTAGCAGATGCGATTGCTACGGTGTTATGGTCCTTGAAGGTGAGATCCTCTGACAAGATCACTCCCAGGTCTTTGACATTAGTTTTTCGCTCTATTGTGTGGGTGGAATTAGTTTTGTACTCCGATGAGATTTTAAATTCCTCACGTTTTCCGTATCTGAGTAATTGAAATTTCTCATCATTGAACTTCATATTGTTTTCTGCAGCCCATTTAAAGATTTGGTTTATGTCTGCTTGGAGTCTTGCAGTGTCTTCAACGGTGGACACTGTCATACAGATTCGGGTGTCATCTGCAAAGGAAGACACGGCACTGTGGCTTATATCCCTGTCTATGTCCGATATGAGGATGAGGAACAGGATGGGAGCAAGTACTGTGCCTTGTGGAATAGAGCTTTTCACATTAGCTGCCTCAGACTTTACTCTGTTGACTACTACTCTTTGTGTTCTACTTGTTAGGAAATTATAGATCCATCTACCAACTTTTCCTGTTATTCCTTTATCACGCATTTTGTGTGCTATTACACCATTGTCACACTTGTCAAAGTCTTTTGCAAAGTCTGTGTATATAACATCTGCATTCTGTTTGTCTTCTAGAGCATCTAGAACCTGGTCATAGTGGTCCAGTAGTTGGGACAGACAGGAGCGACCTGTTATTGCTATTGGTCTGTAGTTCTTTGCTATTGCTTTACTGCCCCCTTTGTGGAGTGGGGCTATGTCTGTTGTTTTTAGTAACTGCGGGACGACCCCAGTGTCCATGCTCCCTCTCCATAGGATGTTAAAAGCACGTGATAGGGGCTTCTTGCAGTTCTTGATGAACACGGAGTTCCATGAGTCTGGGCCTGGAGAGGAGTGCATGGGCATATCATTTATTGACTTTACGAAGTCATTTGGCGTCAGGGTGATGTCAGATAGGCATGCGTCTGTCAAGTTCTGTGGCACTCTCATAAAAAAATCATTTAGGTCTTCGATTTTCAGTCTAGTTAGCGGCTCGCTAAAAACTGAGTCATACTGGGACTTTAGTAACTCACTCATTTCCTTGCTGTCATCTGTGTAGGACCCATCCCGTTTATGCTGAGCATTTCGGGAAAAGTGGTCAGTTTTGTCCCAGGATGCGACCCACACCAGCCCACTAACACCCAGGCTCCCATTTTACTGATAGGGAACATAGACAACCGGTGTAAAAACACGCTCAATGTTTCTACTCTGCCGGAAATAGAACCTGGACTCTCGTCGTGTGAAGCGAGGCTTTAGCCACCAGGCCACGGGGCTTGTTCTATACCTGTTTCTTTTCTTCATTATTGTCAATAGTAATAAATTTGTGTGTATGATCTCCCACAAAAGTCCTCTCCTCCTCCTCTCCTCCGCTGTGCTTGCCACAGTGAAGACTCCCAGGATAATCTGAGGCTCATTGCAAGTACTTTGATGGACTCTTTTGGAATCTCAATCTCTATGGTCCCACTTAATATTTGTATTTATAACTCATAACAATTGTGAACGGATGTGGACATGTCAGTGGCTCATTACTTTGTAATGTGTTCATCATTGTAACCATGTATAGGAGTGTAGATGGTTCATTACCTTTACTTGTTCAGCTATCAAAACTTTGAGACCCATTATGTACCTCTGTAATCCTTAGATTACAGCCCATGGGAAAAGGGTATGGGTTGGGTATGGGGTAGGTATGGGGTGGGTATGGGGTGGGTATGGTGTGGGTATGGTGTGGGTATGGGGTGGGTATGGTGTGGGTATGGGGTGGGTATGGTGTGGGATGGTGTGGGTATGGGGTGGGTATGGTGTGGGGTATGGTGTGGGTATGGGGTGGGTATGGTGTGGGTATGGGGTGGGTATGGTGTGGGTATGGGGTGGGTATGGTGTGGGTATGGGGTGGGTATGGGGTGGGTATGGAGGGGTATGGGGTGGGTATGGGGTGGGTATGGTGTGGGTATGGGGTGGGTATGGTGTGGGTATGGGGTGGGTATGGGGTGGGTATGGTGTGGGTATGGGGTGGGTATGGTGTGGGTATGGGGTGGGTATGGTGTGGGTATGGTGTGGGTATGGGGTGGGTATGGTGTGGGTATGGGGTGGGTATGGGGTGGGTATGGAGTGGGTATGGGGTGGGTATGGGGTGGGTATGGTGTGGGTATGGGGGGATGGGGTGGGTATGGGGGGGGTATGGTGGGGATGGGGGGGGGTTTGGGGGGGGTTGGTGGGGATGGGGGGGTTGGGGGGGGTATGGGGGGGTATGGGGGGTATGGGGGGTTGGGGGTTTTAGGGGGGGGATGGGGTGGGTAGGGGTGGGTATGGTGTGAGATGGGGTGGGTATGGTGGGGATGGGGTGGGATGGGGTGGGATGGGGGGGAGGGGGGATGGTGTGGGATGGTTGGGGGATGGGGGGATGGGGGGGGGATGGTGTGGGTAGGGGGGGGATGGGTGGGATGGGGGGATGGTGTGGGATGGGGTGGGAGGGGTGGGATGGGTGGGATGGTGTGGGATGGGGTGGGATGGGGGGATGGGGGGATGGTGGGGATGGTGGGGTTGGTGTGGGAGGTGTGGGATGGTGGGGATGGGTGGGTATGGTGGGGTATGGTGTGGGATGGTGTGGGATGGGGGGATGGGGTGGGTATGGGGGGGGATGGTGGGGATGGGGTGGGATGGTGTGGGATGGGGGGAGGGTGGGATGGGTGGGATGGGGTGGGGGGGAGGTATGGGTGGGATGGTGGGGATGGGGTGGGTATGGGGTGGGTATGGGTTTTGGGATGGTGGGGTTGGGGGGGTAGGGGGTGGGATGGGGTGGGGATGGGGTGGGTATGGGGGGGTTGGTGGGGTATGGTGGGGTTGGTGGGGTTTGTGGGATGGGGTGGGTATGGGGGGGATGGGGGGGTATGGGGGGGGTATGGGGGGGATGGGGTTTGGGATGGTGGGGATGGGGGGTATGGTGGGGATGGTGGGGATGGGGTGGGATGGGGGGGATGGGGGGGAGGTGGGGATGGTGGGGATGGGGGGGAGGGGGGGATGGGGTGGGATGGTGTGGGATGGTGTAGGGGTGGGTATGGTGTGGGATGGTGTGGGATGGGGGGGTATGGTGTGGGTATGGGGGGGTATGGGGTGGGTATGGGGGGGTATGGGGGGGTATGGTGTGGGTATGGGGTGGGTATGGGGTGGGTATGGGTGGGATGGGGGGGGATGGGGGGGGTTTGGGGTGGGTATGGGGGGGATGGTGTGGGATGGGGGGGGATGGTGTGGGATGGTGTGGGATGGGGTGGGGATGGGTGGGATGGGGTGGGGATGGGGGGGGAGGGGGGGGTATGGGGTGGGATGGGGGGGGATGGGTGGGAGGGGGTGGGTATGGGGTGGGTATGGGGTGGGATGGTGTGGGTATGGGGGGGGATGGGGGGGGTAGGGGGTGGGTAGGGGTTTTGGGGGTTTTGGGGGGAGGGGGTGGGTGGGGGTTGGAGGGGTGGGATGGGGTGGGGGGGGGGGGATGGGGGGGGATGGGGTGGAGGGGGTGGGTATGGGGTGGGTAGGGGGTGGGTAGGGGTGGGTATGGGGTGAAAATAAATTTTAAAAATGGATTAGGGGGTTTTATAAAGTTGTTTTTGTTTCCACCCGAGTAAATTCTTCCACCTCTGTTTCCTTGGGCTAAAATCTATTTCCAACCCTACATCCAGCTCCTGGGCCCCCCTCCTCCAGCGAAAAACCTTTCCCTTTTTCTTATACAAAACATTGTATCAACCAACATTTTTCCAGATTCCTCTCCACTGATCCCCCTTTCCCCGTCCCAAACCTTCTTCACTCTCCCTCCACTGATCCCTTCCTCGTCCCAAACCTTCTTCCTCTCCCTCCACTGATCCCTTCCCCGTCCCAAACCTTCTTCACTCTCATGATTGAATATCTTTTTCCTTTAATTTATATATTTCACCAGACATTTTCTTACTCCCTAAACGCTTTTTTTAAGGGTTATCTTAAAAAATTTAAACAATGTTAAGGGATCATAATTGTACTTATGTGTACCTACCCTAAAAAAATTTACTTACTAAACTCGTCCCCTTCCCCGTTTAGTTGTACAGGTTTATAAATACATATAAACTTTACATAGTTCTAAAACTAACAATCATAATATTGTCAATATTCTACACTGATACATACACTCCCCCTCCTTCAAACTTGTTTGACTCTTCACTCACAAAAACGTAATAACACGTTGCAAATAAACCCAAAGGGATGG
Organism: Cherax destructor; assembly: GCA_009830355.1. Taxonomy (NCBI): domain Eukaryota; kingdom Metazoa; phylum Arthropoda; class Malacostraca; order Decapoda; family Parastacidae; genus Cherax; species Cherax destructor. Next base: position 37,399 of record WNWK01019581.1, read on the forward strand.
GTGGGGTTCTAATTCACGAGGGGAGCCAAAAACTTATGCACTGGGGCTTTATGATTCACTTGCAGTGACTAACCAAAAATACAGGT
>WNWK01019582.1:0-37480 GCA_009830355.1 Cherax destructor
CAGACACTGTCTAGCCTAGTTCTAGCCTTCACTGACACTGTCTAGCCTACGTCTAGCCTTCACAGACACTGTCTAGCCTACTTCTAGCCTTCACAGACACTGTCTAGCCTAGTTCTAGCCTTCACAGACACTGTCTAGCCTACTTCTAGCCTTCACAGACACTGTCTAGCCTACTTCTAGTCTTCACAGACACTGTCTAGCCTACTTCTAGCCTTCACAGACACTGTCTAGCCTTCACAGACACTGTGTGGAAAATATTGGTATTTTCCGAAAGTTGTAATTGATAAACTTTCCAATATGAACAGATATCCTTAATGTACCGCTGGTACATGGGGGTATGTAATAGAGAACCATCATACCAGCGGGGAGGAAGCGGGAAGAGGCTGGGCAGGGAGGAGGTAGAGGGTAATGGGCAGAGAGTGAAGAGTGAGCCTACCCACCCGAGATCAGGTGATGATGGCGAGTCAAATTTGGAGATTCCGGCCACATAATCGGATTTAATTACCTCCTTTCGTAATGTGGAGGAATATCCAGTGCCGCGGCGAATATCAAGTGGGACAATCGGTCCAGGAGGTCCAGTAATCGGACAATAATTGTGAAATAAGGTGCCGCCGGCGAGTGACGCGGCCATAGGCCTATTTGAACTGAGTGAAATGACCATACGGCAGGATAAAGTCGTAACCCTGATGCGGGGGAGTTCATCTTAGAAGAGACTGAAATATATTCGATGAACTTTGGGAAATGGTGAATATAGTGAAACCGAGTTGTAAATAATCAGGGGTTGATTGTACCGGGTGAGGCTAGCTTGGGTACGCCATACCCCGACCGCCATATTGGACGCGGTTGAAATGAACTAACATATCGCAAGTTATCTACTCGAAATTCAAGTATCGAGACTGTGAATGTGTATAAACTAGTGGGGCATTAAGCCGGGATATATGTAATATGTAAAGTTATACGTATAAACAGTACAAAAGGTCGGATTAGTGAGAGGATCTGATTCGCTACCCCGACCAACCACATGTTAACTAACGCTCGGTCTCGTGGGCGTATAAGAGTGCACGGAAATTAACCTTCCTTGACTCGACGAGACAGCTAATACCATCGCGATCGAATCAGATCGCAGGAGGACGTCAACAACGGAACGACTCCCTCATCTAAAGCTAAGTACCATACTGTCGTCTTTATTGTTGGCCAATGATATTGTTACGAACAGTAGATGTACTTTAGCTAGGTCAACGATCTACGATACACCGCTATGATGCTGTTAGTTAGGTGAGTGTTGGTCATGTTAATTTAACTGTCTGTTCTCTACCTCTTCTCCTGATTGTTCAGTTGTTTAATAACCAATACAGTCCACTTAAATTTAACCTAACATAATTATAATACATGATCTTCTCAGATTTATTTATACTGGTCCAGAGTGCAGTGGGCTAACGAGAATATTGAAGGTACCCCCTCGGTGCGGCCAGGAGTTAGTTTAGTTTGATATCTTTATTATGCACCCCATACCCATCCTGTGGGCGGTAGTCAAAAGATTACAGAGGTACATAATGGGTCCAGGGACTGGACCTCAAAGTTTGATAGCTGAGCAAGTTACAAAGGTAATGAACTCAGATGGTCACAATCATGACAAGTTACAAAGGTATTTGCAGATTACAGAGGTATATATAGGGTCCAGAGACTGGGCCCCAAAGTTTTGATAGCTGAACAAGGTACAATGGTAATTAATTCACTAGTTACAAGGTAATGAATCATGTAAGTAAATTTACTTACGTCTGTACATGGTTGCACTCATGAACAAATTATAAAGCAATGAGCAATCTATTAGTCTACACCCAGCCACAACTGTAATGAGTTATTGGTGCAAATTTTAATTGTTGGGTCACACACACACACATATACATGCGGCCAGGAGCGGGTAAAGTTCTCACATACCTTAAAGGGAATGACTGCGGTAAAATTATACGAGTCGGTCATCTCCCTGGGAGTTGTTTATTGCTAGTGGCGGTGTCCCAGATAGACTTCTCTCTCACAATTCCCCACACACTGTATAACTATCATAAAGTATAGAGTAGCGGAACATTGAAGATGTATCAAATTTTGCTAATTAAGGAGGATCCATACATAGCTTTAAGAAGAGGTATGATAAAGCTCATGGAGCAGGAAGAGTGACCTAATATCAGCGAGTGAAGAGGTGGAGCCAGGAGCTGTGAATCGACCCTTGGAACCACAACTAGGTGAGTACACACACACACACACACAACATAAAATACTGAGAGGAATTGATAGAGTGGATGAAGACAGAATGTTGCAGAGATGTGACACAGCAACAAGGTGTCACAACTGCAAGTTGAAGACTCAGATGTGACACAACAACAAGGTGTCACAACTGCAAGTTGAAGACTCAGATGTGACACAACAATAAGGTGACACAACTGCAAGTTGAAGACTCAGATGTGACACAACAACAAGGTGACACAACTGGAAGTTGAAGACTCAGGTGTGACACAACAATAAGGTGACACAACTGGAAGTTGAAGACTCAGGTGTGACACAACAATAAGGTGACACAACTGGAAGTTGAAGACTCAGATGTGACACAACAACAAGGTGACACAACTGGAAGTTGAAGACTCAGGTGTGACACAACAACAAGGTGACACAACTGGAAGTTGAAGACTCAGGTGTGACACAACAATAAGGTGACACAACTGGAAGTTGAAGACTCAGGTGTGACACAACAACAAGGTGTCACAACTGGAAGTTGAAGACTCAGGTGTGACACAACAACAAGGTGTCACAACTGGAAGTTGAAGACTCAGGTGTGACACAACAATAAGGTGACACAACTGGAAGTTGAAGACTCAGGTGTGACACAACAACAAGGTGTCACAACTGGAAGTTGAAGATTCAGGTGTTACACAACAACAAGGTGTCACAACTGGAAGTTGAAGACTCAGGTGTGACACAACAACAAGGTGTCACAACTGGAAGTTGAAGACTCAGGTGTGACACAGGGATGTTAGGAAGTATTTCTTCAGTCATAGAGTTGTCAGGAAGTGGAATAATCTGGAGAGTGATGTAGTGGAGGCAGGATCCATACATAGCTTTAAGAAGAGGTATGATAAAGCTCATAGTACCAGGAACCAGGCACCCAGGCACCAGGTACCAGGCAACAAGGTACCAAGGTACCAGGCACCCAGGTACCAGGCAACCAGGTAAAAGACACCCAGGCACCAGGTACCAGGCACTCAGGCACCCAGGTACCAGGCACCAGGTACCATGCACCCAGGTACCAAACACCCAGGTACCAGCTACTAGGAACCCAGGTACCAGGCACCCAGGTACCCAGGTACCAGGCACCCAGATACCAGGAACAGACACCCCGGTACCAGGTACCCAGATACCAGGCACCAGGGACCAGGCACCCAGATACCAGGAACAGACACCCAGGTACCCAGGTACCAGGCAGCTAGGTACCAGGCTACCAAGTACCCAGGTACCAGGTTACCAGTTACTAGGTACATCCTTCACATAATACTCGATGTACTTGTTTTTAAATATAAAAGACACCGCTACTCTCCTGAAGGTAAATTGTGTAGGAATTGTGTAGTGAATTGTGTGAGTATTGTGTAGTGAATTGTGTAAGCATTTGTAACGAATTGTGTAAGTATTGTGTAGTGAATTGTAAGCATTGTGTAGTGAATGTAAGCATTGTGTAGTGAATCAGAGCATTGTGTAGTGAATCAGGAGCATTGTGAGGAATTGTGCAGTGAATTGTGAGCATTGTGTAATGAATTTTGTAAGTATTGTGTAGTGAATTGTGTAAGTATTGTGTAATGAATTATGTAAGTATTGTGTACTGAATTGTGTAAGTATTGTGTAGTGAATTGTGTAAGTATTGTGTAGAGAATTGTGTAAGTATTGTGTAGTGAATTGTGTGAGTTTTCTAAGAAGCAAGATCGCCACCCATCTTGATACCCATCAATTGCACAACCCAGGACAGCATGGGTTTAGAGCAGGCCGCTCCTGTCTGTCCCAACTACTGGACCACTACGACAAGGTCCTGGATGCTCTAGAAGATAAACAGAATGCAGATGTTATATACACAGATTTTGCAAAAGCCTTTGACAAGTGTGACCATGGTGTAATAGCACACAAAATGCGTGATAAAGGAATAACAGGAAAAGTTGGTAGATGGATTTATAATTTCCTAACACATAGAACACAAAGAGTAGTAGTCAACAGAGTAAAGTCTGAGGCAGCTACTGTGAAAAGCTCTGTTCCACAAGGCACAGTACTTGCTCCCATCCATTCCTCATCCTCATATCAGACATTGACAGGGATATAAGCCACAGTGCTGTGTCTTCCTTGCAGATGACACCTGAATCTGTATGACAGTGTCCACCGTTGAAGACACTGCAAGACTCCAAGGACATAAACCAAATCTTTAAATGGGCTGCAGAAAACAATATGAAGTTCAATGATGAGAAATTTCAATTACTCAGATACGGAAAACGAAGAAATTAAAATCTCATCGGAGTACAAAACTAATTCCAACCACACAATAGAGCGAAAACTAATGTCAAAGACCTGGGAGTGTTCATGTCAGAGGATCTCACCTTCAAGGACCATAACAATGTAGCAATTGCATCTGCTCGAAAAATGACAGGATGGATAATGAGAACCTTCAAAACCAGGGATGCCAAGCCCATGTTGACACTTTACAGATCGCTTGTTCTATCTAGGCTGGAATATTGCTGCACACTAACTGCACCTTTCAAGGCGGTGAAATTGCTGACCTTGAAAATGTGCAGAGAACCTTCACGGCACGCATAAGTGCGATAAACCACCTCAACTACTGGGAACGCTTGAAGTTCCTAAACCTGTACTCTAGAACGCAGGCGGGAGAGATACATTATTATATACACATGGAAAATTCTCGAGGGCTTAGTACCAAACTTGCACACAAAAATCACTCCCTACGAAAGCAAAAGACTCGGCAGGCGATGTAACATTCCCCCAATGAAGAGCAGGGGTGCCACTAGCACGTTGAGGGACAACACAATAAGTGTGAGGGGCCCAAGATTGTTCAACTGCCTCCCAGCATACATCAGGGGGATTACCAACAAGCCCCTGGCTGTCTTCAAGCAGGCACTGACAGGCACCTCAAGTCGGTACCTGATCAGCCGGGCTGTGGTTCACGCTGGACTGCGTGCGCCAGCAGTAACAGCCTGGTTGATCAGGCTCTGGTCCAACAAGAGGCCTGGTCACGGACCGGGCCGCGGGGGCGTTGACCCCTGGAATTCTCTCCAGGTAGACTCCAGGTAGTATTGTGTAGTGAATTGTGTGAGTATTGTGTAGTGAATTGTGTGAGTATTGTGTAGTGAATTGTGTAGTGAATTGTGTGAGTATTGTGTAGTGAATTGTGTAGTGAATTGTGTGAGTATTGTGTAGTGAATTGTGTAGTGAATTGAGTGAGTATTGTATAGTGAATTGTTTGAGCATTGTGAGACAATCAGTGAGCATTGTGAGTGAATTGTGTAAGCATTGTGTAATGAATTGGTAAGCATTGTGTAGTGAATGTGTAAGCACTGTGCAGTGAATGTGTAGCATTGTAGTGAATGTAAGCATTGTGTAGTAAATGGTAAGCATTGTGAACGAATGGTGAGCATTGTCAGTGAATCAGTGAGCATTGTGTAGTTAATCGTGAGCATTGTGAGTGAATGTGAAGCATTGTGTAGTAAATTTGGTAGCATTGTGTAGTGAATTGTGAAGCATTGTGTAGTGAATCGTGAGATTGTGTAGTGAATCGTGAGCATTGGTAGTGAATGTAAGCATTGTGTAAGAATGTGTAAGCATTGTGTAGTGAATCAGTGAGCATTGTGAGTGAATCGTGAGCATTGTGAGTGAATTGTGAGTGAATCGTGAGCATTGTGAGTGAATTGTGTAGTGAATCTGGTGAGCATTGTGCAGTGAATGTGAGTGAATCGTGAGCATTGTGTAGTGAATTGTGTGAGCATTGTCAGTGAATCGAGCATTGTGCAGTGAATCAGTGAGCATTGTGAGTGAATCAGTGAGCATTGTGTAGTGAATGTGAGTGAATCTGGTAAGCATTGTGAGTGAATTGTGTAAGCATTGTGCAGTGAATTGTGAGTGAATCAGTGAGCATTGTGTAGAAATCAGTGAGCATTGTGAGTGAATGTGAGTGAATCGTGAGATTGTGAGTGAATCGTGAGATTGTGCAGTGAATCTGTGAGTGAATTGTGAGCATTGTGTAGTGAATCGTGTATGCATTGTGTAGTGAATTGTGTAAGATTGTGTAGTGAATTGTGCAGTGAATAGTGAGCATTGTGTAATGAATTGTGTGAGTATTGTGTAGCAAACTGTGAGTGAATGAGAGCATTGTGCAGTGAACTGTGAGTGAATCTGTGTGAGCATTGTGCAGTGAATCTGTAGTGAACAGTGTGAGCATTTGTAATGAATGGTGAGCATTGTGCAGTGAATGTGAAGCATTGTGCAGTGAATGTAAGCATTGTGAGTGAATGTGTGAGTATTGTGTAATGAATTGTGTGAGTATTGTGTAGTGAATTGTGTAAGTATTGTGTAGTGAATTGTGTAGTGAATTGTGTGAGTATTGTGTAATGAATTGTGTGAGTATTGTGTAGTAAATTGTGTAGTGAATTGTGTGAGTATTGTGTAATGAATTGTGTGAGTATTGTGTACCTGGAGTCTACCTGGAGAGAATTCCAGGGGTCAACGCCCCCGCGGCCCGGTCTGTGACCAGGCCTCCTGTTGGACCAGAGCCTGTTCAACCAGGCTGTTACTGCTGGTTGCACGCAGTCCAACGTACGAACCACAGCCCGGCTGATCAGGTACCGACTTGAGGTGCCTGTCCAGTGCCTGCTTGAAGACAGCCAGGGGCTTGTTGGTAATCCCCCTGATGTATGCTGGGAGGCAGTTGAACAATCTTGGGCCCCTTACACTTATTGTGTTGTCTCTCAACGTGCTAGTGGCACCCCTGCTCTTCATTGGGGGGATGTTACATCGCCTGCCGAGTCTTTTGCTTTCGTACAGAGTGATTTTTGTGTGCAAGTTTGGTACTAAGCCCTCGAGAGTGAATTGTGTAAGTATTGTGTAATGAATTGTGTAAGTATTGTGTAGTGAATTGTGTAAGTATTGTGTAGTGAATTGTGTAAGTATTGTGTAGTGAATTGTGTGAGTATTGTGTAGTGAATTGTGTGAGTATTGTATAGTGAATTGTGTAGTGAATTGTGTGAGTATTGTGTAATGAATTTTGTGAGTATTGTGTAGTGAATTGTGTAAGTATTGTGTAATGAACTGTGTAAGTATTGTGTAGTGAATTGTGTAAGTATTGTGTAGTGAATTGTGTAAGTATTGTGTAGTGAATTGTGTAAGTATTGTGTAATGAATTGTGTGAGTATTGTGTAGTGAATTGTGTAAGTATTGTGTAGTGAATTGTGTAAGTATTGTGTAGTGAATTGTGTAAGTATTGTGTAGTGAATTGTGTAAGTATTGTGTAGTGAATTGTGTAAGTTGAATGAATGTGTAAGTATTTTTAGTAATTGTGAGTATTGTGTAGTGATTTGTAGTGAATTGTGTAAGATTGTGTAGTGAATTGTGTGAGTATTGTCAGTGAATTGTGTGAGTATTGTGTAAGAATTGTGTATATTATGTAGTGAATTGATGTGAGTATTGTTGTAAGAATTGTGTGAGTATTGTGTAATGAATATGAGAGTATTGTTTAGTGAATTTGTGAGTATTGTGTTTAATTGTGTGAGTATTGTGTAGTGAATTGTGTGAGTATTGTGTAATGAATTGTGTGAGTATTGTGTAGTGAATTGTGTGAGTATTGTGTAGTGAATTGTGTGAGTATTGTGTAGTGAATTGTGTGAGTATTGTGTAGTGAATTGTGTGAGTATTGTGTAATGAATTTTGTGAGTATTGTGTAGTGAATTGTGTAAGTATTGTGTAATGAATTATGTGAGTATTGTGAATGAATTGTGTGAGTATTGTGTAGTGAATTGTGTAAGTATTGTGTAATGAATTATGTGAGTATTGTGAACTAATTGTGTGAGTATTGTGTAGTGAATTGTGTGAGTATTGTGTAGTGAATTGTGTGAGTATTGTGTAATGAATTGTGTGAGTATTGTGTAGTGAATTGTGTGAGTATTGTGTAATGAATTTTGTGAGTAATGTTTAATGAATTGTTTAAGTATTGTATAATGAATTGTGTGAGTATTGTGAATGAATTGTGTGAGTATTGTGTAGTGAATTGTGTGAGTATTGTGTAATGAATTGTGTGAGTATTGTGTAATGAATTGTGTGAGTATTGTGTAGTGAATTGTGTAAGTATTGTGTAATGAATTGTATGAGTGATATTGTATATATTGCACATTCTGTATCTGGGTAATTTGCGGGAAAACGAGTGTTGTTGCAGAGATTGCAAGATTTAGGGGATTGCAAGTGGTAAAACAGGTGTAGGAGGGGGGTAAGATAGATATGGGAGGGGGTTAAGACAGGTGTGTGGGGGGTGTGAACCGCAGGTAACCTTGTACACTGTCGACTAGTCCAGTTGCAGACGTCGTTGCAAGACCAGCACCACCTCCTGCCCACTATCAAGATGCAAGTTGCAGTCGTGACGCTGGTGTTGCTGGTGGGCGTGGGCGTGGGCATGGGCATGGGCGAGGGTGAAGACTCTCCCCTCTACAGAGAATCCCTAGAAGAAGACTTTAACAATCGTGCAGAAGTTGAAAAAATAATTGAATGCTTCCTAAACAGAGTCCCATGCTCTCGTAAACAGCAGAAAATCAAGGGTTAGTCTCTCTCCTTTCGTCTCATAAGATGTAGAATTACCTTGTAGGACGTAGAGCTATCTTCTAAGACGTAGAATTCTCTTCTTGTAAGACGCATCTTGACTTTACTGATCCTCCTGGTCAGTAAACACCTGCAAAATGTTACCGTTACTCTCTATTAGCTGATTATGGCTTATTTACAGTGGAATATTTGAGGTCTCGGGGGTAACCGGGGTGACCTTCAGGTGTTACTCTCCCAGTTTTTCTCTGTTTGTGTCTGTTTACAAGAACCTAAATTGCGCTCCACTGTTTTCTGTTGCGTCTCGGGTTATATCTTTTTACGTTCATCGGGTCATTTTTCCGAAGGGACTTTGATAGTGCACTTCTCGTGCTCCACGGTGCACCACAGTCTCAGGTCCTGAGACCACAGTCTCAGGACCTGAGACTGCATTACACTGCAACTCGTATTTACTTGGACAAGTGGTATAGAGTCTGTTCTTTATATCGCTCTCCTCGGCCATTATCTATTCTGGATGTGGCATCTCTGATTTCTTCCCTACCTCCTCCTCCTCTTCTCTTATTAGATTTTAATGTTCAACATTTCCTCTGGGGAGTTTCGTTGTGACTCGTGGTGATCAGTTAGAGGTTCTCACTTTTCTTCCCCTATGTTTTAAACAGGTATTCCCACTCATTTCGACCCTCGCACTCAAACTCTTGCATAGATTTCTCAGTTTGCTCATCAACTGCACTCAACTTTATCTGGTCAATGCTCCCTGATTTACATAACAGCGATCATTTTCCTATCTTCTCTCATGTATTCTCGACCGCCTCGTAGCCTACGTTGGCAGTTTGAACAGACAAATTTCGTCATTTACTCGTGTCAAACTGTTTTTAGTCAAGAACCTTCTCCTTTGCCCTCAGCTGGTGAGCTGTTACAACTATTTATGTTATCGGTTTTAACCGCAGCCTCGAATACAGTCCCTCTAACCTCGGATGGACATCCTCAGAAATGCGTGACTTCGACTGCCTCAGTGAGTGCAGTTTGGAAAGAAAGTACGGAAACTGAGTGGCAACTACTCTCCAAACCCGGCTCCGGTTCTTAGGGTTGCTGGTGTCAGTATAGTTTAGTTCAATATCTTTATTATGTACCCCATACCCATCCTGTGGGCGGTAGTCAAAAGATTACAGAGGTATATAATGGGTCCAGGGAGGCATAGCAAGCCCTCTTGACATTATCACAGAAACTGAAAAACCTCTTGTCCCTATCTCTCAGGGACTCCATGCCCCTGGTTTCTTTCCTCCAAGTCTGTCGGACAGTTACTGTCTTGAGACTTTTCTTCTAGGAAAGCAGTCTTATAACGTGCCTTTTAACGTTTCTAGAACGGCACTTGGCTTGACGGATGCAAATGCTATAGCATTTATATCCGTCAGTCGTTACAGGGGGCGTGGACCCCAGAAAGCCTCTCCATGCATGGTACTTCCTTTAACACTCTTCACCGCCCTTACAACCTCATCCCTACAGTGCTGTGTGACCCTGGTCACTGTAGCGCATACTTTACATAATAATAATTCAGAATATATATTTCTTGGGGGTGTGACCATTGAACTAGGCCTAAATAACTACTGATTCATTTCAGAACGAGCCGTTGCAGCCATGAGAAATGGAGGTACCTGTCCCAGCACCCTGTGTACACCTAAGCAACAACAAGAGACAGCAAAGTCAATGGAACTATTGCAACAAAAATATCCTGACCTCTTCCTACGACTTATTGTATCACTCTTTGGAATTAGCTATAGATAAATCATTTATCACATTAATTATCATTATTATTGTTGCTATTATTGATTAGAAATTATGTTTTAGTATTTTGTACATCTTGCTATTGTGTGATTTATTGAAAAATTATCAACTGTAAATTCCTTGAAGGTAGGTTGGTTGACCTGCCATTATTGTAGGTTGACCTGCCATTATGGTTGGTTGACCTGCCATTATTGTAGGTTGACCTGCCATTATTGTAGGTTGACCTGCCATTATGGTTGGTTGACCTGCCATTATTGTAGATTGACCTGCCATTATTGTAGGTTGACCTGCCATTATGGTTGGTTGACCTGCCATTATTGTAGGTTGAAGTTCCATTATGGTTGGTTGACCCGCCATTATTGTAGGTTGACCTGCCATTATTGTAGGTTGACCTGCCATTATTGTAGGTTGACCTGCCATTATTGTAGGTTGACCTGCCATTATTGTAGGCTGACCTGCCATTATTGTAGGTTGACCTGCCATTATTGTAGGTTGACCTGCCATTATGGTAGGTTGACCTGCCATTATGGTTGGTTGACCTGCCATTATTGTAGGTTGACCTGTCATTATTGTAGGTTGACCTGCCATTATGGTTGGTTGACCTGCCATTATTGTAGGTTGATCTGCCATTATTGTAGGTTAACCTGCCATTATGGTAGGTTGACCTGCCATTATGGTTGGTTGACCTGCCATTAAGGTTGGTTGACCTGCCATTATGGTTGGTTGACCTGCCATTATTGTAGGTTGACCTGCCATTATTGTAGGTTGACCTGCCATTATGGTTGGTTGACCTGCCATTATTGTAGATTGACCTGCCATTATTGTAGGTTGACCTGCCATTATAGTTGGTTGACCTGCCATTATTGTAGATTGACCTGCCATTATTGTAGGTTGACCTGCCATTATTGTAGGTTGACCTGCCATTATGGTTGGTTGACCTGCCATTATTGTAGGTTGACCTGCCATTATTGTAGGTTGACCTGCCATTATTGTAGGTTGACCTGCCATTATTGTAGGTTGACCTGCCATTATTGTAGGTTGACCTGCCATTATAGTTGGTTGACCTGCCATTATTGTAGATTGACCTGCCATTATGGTTGGTTGACCTGCCATTATTGTAGGTTGACCTGCCATTATGGTTGGTTGACCTGCCATTATTGTAGGTTGACCTGCCATTATTGTAGGTTGACCTGCCATTATTGTAGGTTGACCTGCCATTATTGTAGGTTGACTTGCCATTATTATAGGTTGACCTGCCATTATTGCAGGTTGACCTGCCATTATGGTAGGTTGACCTGCCATTATGGTTGGTTGACCTGCCATTATTGTAGGTTGACCTGCCATTGTTGTAGGTTGACCTGCCATTATGGTTGGTTGACCTGCCATTATTGTAGGTTGACCTGCCATTATTGTAGGTTAACCTGCCATTATGGTAGGTTGACCTGCCATTATTGTAGGTTGACCTGCCATTATGGTTGATTGACCTGCCATTATGGTTGGTTGACCTGCCATTAAGGTTGGTTGACCTGCCATTATGGTTGGTTGACCTGCCATTATTGTAGGTTGACCTGCCATTATTGTAGGTTGACCTGCCATTATGGTTGGTTGACCTGCCATTATTGTAGGTTGACCTGCCATTATGGTTGGTTGACCTGCCATTATTGTAGGTTGACCTGCCATTATGGTTGGTTGACCTGCCATTATTGTAGATTGACCTGCCATTATTGTAGGTTGACCTGCCATTATTGTAGGTTGACCTGCCATTATTGTAGGTTGACCTGCCATTATTGTAGGTTGACCTGCCATTATTGTAGGTTGACCTGCCATTATGGTAGGTTGACCTACCATTATGGTTGGTTGACCTGCCATTATTGTAGGTTGATCTGCCATTATTGTAGGTTGACCTGCCATTATGGTTGGTTGACCTGCCATTATTGTAGGTTGACCTGCCATTATTGTAGGTTAACATGCCATTATGGTAGGTTGACCTGCTATTATTGTAGGTTGACCTGCCATTATGGTTGGTTGACCTGCCATTATGGTTGGTTGACCTGCCATTAAGGTTGGTTGACCTGCCATTATGGTTGGTTGACCTGCCATTATTGTAGGTTGACCTGCCATTATGGTTGGTTGACCTGCCATTATGGTTGGTTGACCTGTCATTATGGTAGGTTGACCTGCCATTATGGTTGGTTGAACTGTCATTATGGTTGGTTGACCTGCCATTATTGTAGGTTGACCTGCCATTATTGCAGGTTGACCTGCTATTATGGTAGGTTGACCTGCCATTATGGTTGGTTGACCTGCCATTATGGTTGGTTGACCTGCCATTATTGTAGGTTGACCTGCCATTATGGTTGGTTGACCTACCATTATGGTAGGTTGACCTACCATTATAGTTGGTTGACCTACCATTATGGTTGGTTGACCTACCATTATGGTTGGTTGACCTACCATTATGGTTGGTTGACCTACCATTATGGTTAAATTACAATATAACAATTTATAAAATTATTTTTCTATTTTTTAGGATTCATAAAAAACACGATAGTTTTTTTTAATTTATATAAAGATTATTCAATTTTTTTTGACAAATATTAAAATGAAACAAAAATAACTAAAAAAATACTAATATGAGTTCAGTTGAAGGAGTCACAGGTAAGGGGGCACTAGGGGCACTAGGGGCACTAGGGGCACTAAACAGCCCGAGAGAGCAAGAACTGAAGTCAAAGATGAAGAGTCAGGAGTAAACCCAATCCTGTGGGGGTTTCAGTTTCAGTTAGACTCTCAGGTAAGGACCCACTAGGGGCGAGGGGCAAGTGGCGTGAAAGAGGTTAAATTTACGAAAACTAAAATTGTCTATTTTTATGTTAAATATATATATATATATATATATATATGTGTGTGTGTGTGTGTGTGTGTGTCTTTCATACATTAAAACTGTATAGACTATATATATTTTAAAATATTGTTGTTAAATTGTTATAAGAAAAAAATAAAAATATTTGTTAATTATATAGATATTTGGATTTTTTTTTTTGAGTTGGGTAAAAAAAAATTTCAGAGCCTATGGCTTTTTTTTTTTTTTTTTAGAAACTGGTTGCATTAATGGGGAAGCGTTAAACCCATAGGGGTCACACAGTGCTTGGTGGGAATGAGTGTTAATCTTGTTTGATCCAAGGAAGGGGAGAGTAGCTCCACTTCCATGGATGGAGGGGTGTTGGAGGAGGGATGGTGGAGTGTTGGAGGATGGATGGTGGAGTGTTGGAGGATGGATGGTGGAGTGTTGGAGGAGGGATGGTGGAGTGTTGGAGGAGGGATGGTGGAGTGTTGGAAAAGGGATGGTAGAGTGTTGGAGGAGGGATGGTGGAGTGTTGGAGGAGGGATGGTGGAGTGCTGGAGGAGGGATGGTGGAGTGTTGGAAAAGGGATGGTAGTGTTGGAAGGATGGTGGAGTGTTGGAGGGATGGTGGAGTGTTGGAGGAGGGATGGAGGGGTGTTAGAGGAGGGATGGAAGGGTGTTGGAGGAGGGATGGAGGGGTGTTGGTGGGATGTAGTGTTGGAGGAGGGATGGTGGAGTGTTGGAGGAGGGATGGTGGAGTGTTGGAGGAGGGATGGTGGAGTGTTGGAGGATGGATGGTGGAGTGTTGGAGGATGGATGGTGGAGTGTTGGAGGAGGGATGGTGGAGTGTTGGAGCAGGGATGGTGGAGTGCTGGAGGAGGGATGGTGGAGTGTTGGAAAAGGGATGGTAGAGTGTTGGAGGGATGGTGGAGTGTTGGAGGGATGGTGGAGTGTTGGAGGAGGGATGGAGGGGTGTTGGAGGAGGGATGGAGGGGTGTTGGAGGAGGGATGGAGGGGTGTTAGAGGAGGGATGGAAGGGTGTTGGAGGAGGGATGGAGGGGTGTTGGTGGGATGTAGTGTTGGAGGAGGGATGGTGGAGTGTTGGATGGTGGAGTGTTGGATGGTGGAGTGTTGGATGGTGGAGTGTTGGATGGTGGAGTGTTGGATGGTGGAGTGTTGGAGGAGGGATGGTGGAGTGTTGGAGGAGGGATGGTGGAGTGTTGGAGGAGGGATGGTGGAGTGTTGGAGGAGGGATGGTGGAGTGCTCGATGAGGGATGGAGGGGTGTTAGAGGAGGGATGGAGTGTTGGAGGAGGGATGGTGGAGTGTTGGAGGAGTCTTGGAGGGTTGGTGGTGGTATACCTGGAGGGTGTTTCGGGGGTCAGCACCCCCGCGGCCCTGTCCATGACCAGTCCTCGTGGTGGATCAGTACCTGATCAACCAGGTTATTACTGCTGGCCGCACGTAAACCAACGTAGGAACAACAGCCTGGCTGGTCAGGTACTGACTTTATGTGTCTGTCCAGCTCCCTCTTGAAGACAACGAGAGGTCGTGATTATTATTATTATAATCAAATAGAAGCGCTAAACCACAGGGGTTATACAGCGCTGCAGGTTATTGTAGGATGCAGGGAGAGTGGGTTGTAAGAGGGAGATGGATGATTAGTAGGGTATGGAGTGCAAGATGACGGTGGATAGTGCAGGGGAGGAGGGTAGCAAGATATTGAGGTAGAAGGGACTGAGGGAGATGCTAGAGGTATAATCTTCAGAGTTTGTGTAGTAAGTCAGTTGCTGTCAAAAAGTCAACAAGAGAGTCAGGATTAAAGGAGGGTCCATCTGCAAGAAGGGAAGGTAAAGAAAGGGCAGCAGAGCGAAGACGCTGTTGGAGGTAAATTCTACGTGCTCGTTGATAGAGTGGACAGTCCAACAGAATATGTCGAACAGACACTGGAACCTGACAATGCTCACAGAGAGGGCAGGAGCCTCTCCATGAGATACCCGTGAGTAAGACGAGTGTGGCCAATGCGAAGACGGGAGAGTGTAGTCTCCCAACCTCGACATTGGTGACAAGAAGAAGGCCAGAAACCTATACTCGGTTTAATAAAATGAAGTTTGTTATTTGGCACTGGTAAGAGCGATGGGACGGTAGTGGGAGGTATCACGTCCCGTAGTACCTGGTTTGCGGAAAGGGAGAACAATAGCAGACTTCCACAGCTGGGGAAGAACTCCTTGCAACCATATAAGATTAAAGAGACGTAAGAGGACAGTAAGAGCAGACTGATGTAAATGCTGTAGCATACGAATATGTATGCCGTCTGTCCCAGCTGCCGATGATCGGTAAGCAGAGAGTGTTGCCTCCAGTTCTTGAAGGTAAAAGGCACATTATAAGATTCTTCTCTAAAAGAAGAAAAATCTATGGGCTTTAACTCGCTGGCAGACTTAGAAGAAAGGAACGAGGGGCATACATGAAGCCCCTGAGAAATGTGAACCAGATGATTACAAATTTCAGTGGCAACGGCAAGAGGGTGTGCTATATCGACACCGCCAACCTAAAGAACAGGAGCCGGGTCGGGGGAGAATTTACCACTCAATTTCCGCACTTTCGTCCAGACTGCACTCATCGAGGAAGCCGAAGTGATGGTGGAAACGTAATCCCGCCAGCAAGTGCGTTTGGCGTCGCGTATGACGCAGCGAGCAATTGCTCTCTTCTGCTTAAAATCAAGGAGTCTCTCTATGGTTCTGTTATACCGATACCTGCCCCATGCAGCGCATTTCAAACGTATTGCCCGAGCACAAGCAGGAGACTACCAAGGCACGCACTTCTGAGAATGCTTGCCCGAGGATTGGAGGATAGAATGTGAAGCTGCTGTGAAGACAGAGGACGAAAAGAGATGTAAAACCTCATCAATGCTGGATAAGGAAGGAACCTCATGAAAGGCAGTAAGATGTGCATAAAGGTCCCATTTCGCCCGGTCAAATTGCCAGCGTGGGCTACGAGGAGGAGGAGAATACGAAGGGGACTTAAGAATGAGTGGAAAATGATCGCTGTCATGCAAGTCCAGGAGGACAGACCAGGTGAAGTCGAGGACAGTTGAGGAAGAGCAGATGGAGAGATAGATGCAAGAGAAAGAATGAGTTCGAGGATCAAAATGGGTAGGGGTACCCGTATTTAAAACATGGAGGGGGAGAGAAGCAAGAAATGCCTCCAACTGAATGCCATGGGAGTCACAGTGCGACCATCCCCAGAAAAAATGGTGTGCGTTAAAATCGCTAAGTAACAGAAGGGGTGGCAGCAAAAAAGAAACCAGAAAATCAACATCTGGGATAGACAATGCCCGCGAAGGGAAGAGATATAAAGAACAGAGTGTATACCACTTATTCAAGTGGATACGGGCTGCAGTGTAATGTAGAGAAGAACGCACATAGAGCTGACGGTATGGAATACCAGTGCGTATAAGAAGAGCACTTTCGTTAAAGGTTCCATCAGAAAAAGGATCTGATGAATATAACAAATCATAGCCCGAAAAGGGCTTATAACAGCGGATTGTAATTTGGGTTCTTGCAAATAGACCCCAACAGGTGAAAACTGGGAGAGCAACACCTGAAGCTCACCCCTGTTACCCCTGAGGCCTCGGATATTCCACTGCAAAAAAGCCATGATGTATGGAATGAAAGATATAAGTTAAAGTTAGAGGTATCTATGGACTAGGGTTTGAAAAGTCCATGTGTGGAGGAAGCAGAAAACTTGTAATCAGAGAAGAAGGGGGACGCTGTGAAGGAAGGAGGGGTGTAGACGGAGAAGAGAGAGGAGGAACCGGAGGTGGAGCAGTGTCCATCAACGGTTCAGACTCTGCAATAAATCCTGCAATAGCTTCCAGCATTTTGGAAGTCAAAGATGCAGGATGTGGGACCACATTAGAGATGGAAGGAGGAGGATGAGCAACAATCGGGCAGACTATAAACTGTACTAAAGTAGAGGGCGAGGAGATGGAAGAAGAAACTGTCGACGGGGCTTGGGAGAGGACAAGAGTGGAATCAACCTGGGGTGGGGGCAGTCAAGGAAAAAACTTGGGAGGGAATGGGGGATGAAGATATTGAACGAGGAGGAGAATGAACCTCCACACACGTTATAGAACTAGTCGGAGGTGAATAACCCGGCAATGGGGATCGGTGAGAATTGGGTGGTGGACGAGGGCGTGTGGACACAGAACTGTGCGAGTGAGTAGAGGAAAGGGTGTGGACAGTATGGGAGGTAGGGACATTGGAGCCAAGAACAGCAAAAGGATTCAAGACAGGGGTGACTGAGTATGGGGCGACCACAGAGGAAGCCGCGGAAGTTGAGACCCCAGAAGTGGGGGGACGTTTAGCAATGCAAGAATAGGAAATACGGGGAAGTCTCCCTTGAAGGAGTAGATGAGAGACGGCCATAGCGTATGAGAAGCCTTCTGCCTCTTTGAGACAACGGATTTCCCGCTCATTTAGGTAAACCTGACAATGGCGAGAGTATGATGGATGTGCCTCATGACAGTTAAGGCAAGAGGGAGGTAGAGTACAAAAAGGACTGGCATGGTCGTCGGCACCACAGACTGGGCATTCGGCCATGGACCTGCAATATTTTGCTGGATGACCAAAACGCCAGCAGTTTCTACACTGTTGCGGTGTAGGGGTCACCTTTCGAACCTGTAAACGGTGATCTGCAATGTAGACTGAAGGCGGAAGTTCACAGCAGTCAAATGTTAAACAAGCTATATTGCAAGGATAATGTCTTCGCTTATTGGCCGGAGGACAAAAGTGTCAACTTTGAGGACAGGGAGTTCTTGGAGCTCAAGCTGCTCCAAAATGTCATCACCACATGTCTGGAAATTCCGTTGGACAATGGTGTGGGGTAAAATGACAGAACCACTACAAGAATTGAGAGAATGATGCTTGTCAATAGTGATAGGAATAGTATCTATGGTCGTAAGAAGAGAAAGATCGCGAGCTTGGACAGCATTCTGGACCGTGATGATGCGAGTGCCGCTCTTGAGAGCGTGAAATGAGATATCTTTACCTACATGGCGTAGCAGAGCTTTACCAATACTATGATCGGAAAGATAGGTAGTTGGTCTGAGAGTAAAAAAAACTTTGTCCATTGAGTAGTTGTTGTTGTTGTTGTAGGTACGCTGGTATGTCCGGCCCGGGTCTTCTCCAAATGTTGACCCGGCCAGTGTGGAACAAAGTGTTTAAGGGGAGTGCGTGACGTGCTGGTCCTTTCTGAAATGAATGAGAAGGAAGTGTCGAATTGTCATGTAAGGGTCTTGGTCGTTTGGATGTGGGACCGGAGGTGGTCCGGCGTGTGATCGGCGAGCAATCCAAAAAGTGCCGCATTGTTGAGGGAGAAGCTGGAATCAAGGTCAGAGAAGAGTGAAGGTCAGACGTGTCAAAAGGGCTGGTCGGAACCCCGGTACCTGAAGCAGGTGACAAACCGGCACCAGCAAGAGGTACAGGGGTATTAGAGGTGTCCGAAGAGTTGTCCATTAACGAGGTAGGGTCAGAACTGGGTGCGGTATCAAGAAGGGGCCCAGGGGTAGGTTCATGGATTAGGGCATCCATGGTTAGGTTACCTCTTTCTTTTTGTTTTTAAGAGAAAAAAAAAAAAAAAAGGGGGGAAAGTGGAGGAATAGCTCCTAGGAGGAATGAAATGGGTGTAAATCCCCCTCTGCGCCCAAGAGGACCTCAACACCTCAAGTAGTGCAGATGCTGCATGGAACCCTTGCCATACCCTACCCTTTATGCCAGTAAACCAGCAATCTGGGAAAGCAACCTCACATCCACCGAGCCACCTCAGCAGACAAAAGAGAGGGCTGCCGGATACCCACCACAAAGCATACCTCCTTCGGCCACCACCCTCCGGAATCCGAAAGGTGGCGTCCAGAGATACACCCGTCGCCCGAAAAATACCCAAAGCCACCCTCCTGGAGACCAGAACTACACCACCACCAAGAACCTCAACGTAATGAGATGGACCACGATACCCTTCCCCCTACCTAGGAACTAGAATGCCTGTGGAGAGAAGCTCCCAGGGTAAAAATGGGAAGGAAATAAGGAAAGGATGAGGAGGAGGAAAGGGAAAAGGGAAGTTGGGGAAGATGGGAAAGGGGAGGGGGGATTGGGTGGTAATTAGGTTCGGTCTTAGGAAGAAGATCAAGAGGTCCAATTCCTCAGAAACCAGGACAAGGAGGCCCCCCTTAAAGAGGAGAGGTCTTGAAGACAGGGGTCTATTGGTAATCCCCTTTATTGTGTTGTCTCTCAGTGTACTCGTGGCACCCCTGCTTTTTCTTTTGGGATGTTGTATCTCCTACCCAGTCTTTTAATTTCCTAGGGAGTGATTTTCGTGTGCAAATTTGGGACCAGTCGCTCTAGTGTATATTATAATGTATCTTTCTCGCCTGCATTCCAGGGAGTACAAGTCAAGTAATTTAAATGTTTTATCGTACTTAAACGTCCAGTAAAAGGTCTCTATATATTCTCCAGGTCTGCAATTTCACCTGACTTGAAGGGTGAAATGAAGTGTACAGTAATATTGCAGCCTAAGATGGTAGTGGTGGTGGTGGTGACTGGTGGTGGTGACTGGTGGTGGTGGTGACTGGTGGTGACAAGAACCAACACATCATCTGCCATACAAGGCAGACACTGTCGATACTTCCTCTTCCTTGGCTGGGTAGGGAAGTGTACCTCCGTCTGCAACAAGAAGACCAATATCAGAACAGTTGCATCACATAATTGCAACATTCCTTTAACTATAAACTTAACGCAATAACCAAGGAAAACAAAAAAACAAAAATAATTTGTGGCAAGAACAATTCATAAATAACCACTGGTGTTGCTGGTAGTGTTGCTGGTAGTGTTGCTGGAAGTGTTGCTGGTAGTGTTGCTGGAAGTGTTGCTGGTAGTGTTGCTGGAAGTGTTGCTGGTAGTGATCAATAACCACTGGTGTTGCTGGTAGTGTTGCTGGTAGTGTTCAATAACCTTTGGTGTTGCTGGTAGTGTTCAATAACCTCTGGTGTTGCTGGTAGTGTTCAATAACCTATTGTGTTGCTGGTAGTGTTCAATAACCATTGGTGTTGCTGGTAGTGTTCAATAACCATTGGTGTTGCTGGTAGTGTTCAATAAACTCTGGTGTTGCTGGTAGGGTTCAATAATTACTGGTGTTGCTGGTAGTGTTGCTGGTAGTGTTCAATAACCTCTAGGGTTGCTGGTAGTGTTGATGACAGTGTTGCTGGTAGTGTTGATGACAGTGTTGCTGGTAGTGTTGATGACAGTGTTCAATAACCACTGGTGTTGCTGGTAGTGTTGATGACAGTGTTGCTGGTAGTGTTGCTGGTAGTGTTGATGACAGTATTGCTGGTAGTGTTGATGACAGTGTTGCTGGTAGTGTTGATGACAGTGTTGCTGGTAGTGTTGATGACAGTGTTGCTGGTAGTGTTGATGACAGTGTTGCTGGTAGTGTTGATGACAGTGTTCAATAACCACTGGTGTTGCTGGTAGTGTTGATGACAGTGTTGCTGGTAGTGTTGATGACAGTGTTGCTGGTAGTGTTGATGACAGTGTTCAATAACCACTGGTGTTGCTGGTAGTGTTGATGACAGTGTTCAATAACCACTGGTGTTGCTGGTAGTGTTGATGACAGTGTTGCTGGAAGATGTAAAGGACAGTGTTCAATAACCACTGGTGTTGCTGGTAGTGTTGATGACAGTGTTCAATAACCATTGGTGTTGCTGGTAGTGTTGATGACAGTGTTGCTGGAAGTGTTGATGACAGTGTTCAATAACCACTGGTGTTGCTGGAAGTGTTGATGGCAGTGATCAATAACCACTGGTGTTGCTGGTAGTGTTGATGATAGTGTTGCTGGAAGTGTTGATAACAGTGTTCAATAACCACTGGTGTTGCTGGTAGTGTTGATGACAGTGTTCAATAACCACTGGTGTTGCTGGTAGTGTTGATGATAGTGTTGCTAGTAGTGTTGATGACAGTGTTCAATAACCACTGGTGTTGCTGGTAGTGTTGCTGGTAGTGTTGATGACACTGTTGCTGCTAGTGTTGATGACAGTGTTGCTGGTAGTGTTGATGATAGTGTTGCTGGTAGTGTTGATGACCGTGTTGCTGGTAGTGTTGATGACACTGTTGCTGCTAGTGTTGATGACAGTGTTGCTGGTAGTGTTGATGATAGTGTTGCTGGTAGTGTTGATGACAGTGTTCAATAACCACTGGTGTTGCTGGTAGTGTTGATGATAGTGTTGCTGGTAGTGTTGATGACAGTGTTCAATAACCAGTGGTGTTGCTGGTAGTGTTGATGACAGTGTTCAATAACCATTGGTGTTGCTGGTAGTGTTGATGACAGTGTTCAATAACCACTGGTGTTGCTGGTAGTGTTAATCACAGAGTTCAATAACCACTGGTGTTGCTGGTAGTGTTAATGACAGTGTTCAATAACCACTGGTGTTGCTGGTAGTGTTGATGACAGTGTTGCTGGTAGTGTTGATGACTGTGTTCAATAACCACTGGTGTTGCTGGTAGTGTTGATGACAGTGTTCAAAAACCACTGGTGTTGCGGGTAGTGTTGATGACAGTGTTCAATAACCACTGGTGTTGCTGTCAGTGTTGATGACAGTGTTGCTGGTAGTGTTGATGACAGTGTTGCTGGTAGTGTTGATGATAGTGTTGCTGGTAGTGTTGATCAAAGTGTTGCTGCTAGTGTTGATCACAGTGTTAAATAACCACTGGTGTTGCTGGTAGTGTTGAAGACAGTGTTGCTGGTAGTGTTGATGACAGTGTTGCTGGTAGTGTTGATGACAGTGTTGCTGGTAGTGTTGATGATAGTGTTGCTGGTAGTGTTGATCACAGTGTTGCTGCTAGTGTTGATCACAGTGTTCAATAACCACTGGTGTTGCTGGTAGTGTTGATGACAGTGTTGCTGGTAGTGTTGATCACAGTGTTCAATAACCACTGGTGTTGCTGGTAGTGTTGATGACAATGTTAAATAACCACTGGTGTTGTTGGTAGTGTTGATGACAGTGTTGCTGGTAGTGTTGATGACAGGGTTCAATAACCACTGGTGTTGCTGGTAGTGTTGATGACAGTGTTCAATAACCACTGGTGTTGCTGGTAGTGTTGATGATAATGTTGCTGGTAGTGTTGATGACAGTGTTCAATAACCACTGGTGTTGCTGGTAGTGTTGATGACAGTGTTGCTGGTAGTGTTGATGACAGTGTTCAATAACCACTGGTGTTGCTGGTAGTGTTGATGACAGTGTTCAATAACCACTGGTGTTGCTGGTAGTGTTGATGACAGTGTTGCTGGTAGTGTTGATGACAGTGTTGCTGGTAGTGTTGATGATAATGTTGCTGGTAGTGTTGATGACAGGGTTCAATAACCCCTGGTGTTGCTGGTAGTGTTGATGACAGTGTTCAATAACCACTGGTGTTGCTGGTAGTGTTGATGACAGTGTTATACTGGTAGTGTTGATGACAGTGTTCAATAACCACTGGTGTTGCTATGGTGAGTGTGATGATACAGTGTTGCTGGTAGTGTTGAGACAGTGTTCAATACCACTGTGTTGCTGGTAGTGTTGATGACAGTGTTATATCCTGGTAGTGTGGTGAAATGTTGATGACAGTGTTCATGACATGTGTGTTGTGATAGTGTTCAATAACCACTGTGTTGCTGGTAATGTTGATGACAGTGTTGCTGGTAGTGTTGATGACAGTGTTCAATGACCACTGGTGTTGCTGATAGTGTTCAATAACCACTGGTGTTGCTGGTAGTGTTGATGACAGTGTTGCTGGTAGTGTTGATGACAGTGTTCAATAACCACTGGTGTGCTGGTAGTGTTGATGACAGTGTTCAATAACCACTGGTGTTGCTGGTAGTGTTGATGACAGTGTTGCTGGTAGTGTTGATGACAGTGTTCTGGTAGTGTTGATGACAGTGTTCAATAACATGGTGTTGCTGGTAGTGTTGATGACAGTGTTCTGGTAGTGTGGTATGTTGATGACAGTGTTGCTGGTAGTGTTGATGACAGTGTTGCAATTCATGAAGTGTTGCTGGTAGTGTTGATGACAGTGTTGCTGGTAGTGTTGATGAACAGTGTTGCTGGTAGTGTTGATGACAGTGTTCAATAACCAATGGTGTTGCTGGTAGTGTTGAATACAGTGTTGCTGGTAGTGTTGATGACATTGTTGCTGGTAGTGTTGATGACATTGTTCAATAACCACTGGTGTTGCTGGTAGTGTTGATGACAGTGTTCAATAACCACTGGTGTTGTTGGTAGTGTTGATGACAGTGTTGCTGGTAGTGTTGATCACAGTGTTCAATAACCACTGGTGTTGTTGGTAGTGTTGATGACAATTTTCAATAACCACTGTCATACAATATAACAGCTGAGACATTACTTAGTATATACTTACAATTTTCTAATAATTAATAATAAAATAACAAGAAGTAATAATTAATAATAATAATAATACGATAGTAATCAATTAGATAAGATAAAGTTTTATGGGATTTTTAACCTGGAGGGTTGGCCATATTGATAACCCATTAAAGTCAGTGTGTAATGAAGGGCAGAGTGTCTTATTTCAACTTTAGTTCAGTATTATCACCCAGGATGCCACCCACACCACTCCACTAACACCCAGTTACCTACTTACTACTAAGTGAACAGGAACAACAGTCTAAGATGGCGTTTCCACCCATACTGGGCATTGAACCAAGGACACTTAGTGTGTGAGGCGAACGTGTTGTCTACCTAGTAAGCATGGTGCTCAGATTTACCAAATATTTCCCAAGGAGGAGAAGGAGGTGTTGATTCACCGGGAATTCTCCCGGCCCGGGATCTTTACCAGATGGCGACCCGGCTCCGGCTCCCTGGCGTGGGAGTGTCAGAGACCTATGTCTCCCATGAGAGGGGATACCCCTCATCGGCAGGACCAACTGCCCCCAGGCCTAGCCACATTCCCCACCAGCACGAGGCATGGAGGTAGATAGATGCTAGGCCTCTCTGGTCTGCCACCTTCCCTAACGTGAAGGACAGGCTTACGAGCTGCAGATGGTAGCAAGCTCCAGCCTTGGCACCTACCCTGCCCTAGAAGGGCTGGGCATGGTGATCCCCATTTCCCAAGAGTAATAATAATTAATTTCAGCCTGATACAATGTACAAAGCTGATCACTATAGTGACCTCCACTGCAACAAAACCCACCTCACACCTCCAAGGGTGTGGTGACCTGGGTGAGGGAGGTGGCGACCTGGGTGAGAAGGTCGATCGCCAGTTTGAGGTCGGTGGCGACCTGGGTGAGGTCGGTGGCGACCTGGGTGAGGTCGGTGGCGACCTGTTTGAGATCGTTGGCGTCCTGGGTGAGATCGGTGGCGACCTGGGTGAGATCGGTGGCCTGTCTGAGGACGGTGGCGACCTGGGTGAGATCGGTGGCCTGTCTGAGGACGGTGACGACCTGGGTGAGATCGGTGGCAACCTGAGTGAGGTCGGTGGCCTGTCTGAGGTCAGCGGCCTGTCTGAGGTCATTGGCGACCTGGGTGAGATCTGTGGCCTGTCTGAGGTCATTGGCGACCTGGGTGAGATCTGTGGCCTGTCTGAGGTCGGTGGCCTTTCTGAGGTCGGTTGTGACCTGGGTGAGTTCGGTGGCTTGTCTGAGGTCAGTGTCGACCTGGGTGAGATCGGTGGCCTGTCTGAGGTCGGTGTCGACCTGGGTGAGGTCGGTGGCGACCTGGGTGAGATCGGTGGCCTGTCTAAGGTCGGTGGCGACCTGGGCGAGGTCAGTGGCAACCTGGGTGAGGTCGGCGGCCTGTCTGAGGTCGGTTGCCTGTCTGAGGTCGGTGGCGACCTGGGTGAGGTCGGTGGCCTATCTGAGGTCAGCGGCCTGTCTGAGGTCATTGGCGACCTGGGTGAGATCTGTGGCCTGTCTGAGGTCATTGGCGACCTGGGTGAGATCTGTGGCCTGTCTGAGGTCATTGGCGACCTGGGTGAGATCTGTGGCCTGTCTGAGGTTATTGGCGACCTGGGTGAGATCTGTGGCCTGTCTGAGGTCATTGGCGACCTGGGTGAGATCTGTGGCCTGTCTGAGGTCGGTGGCCTTTCTGAGGTCGGTTGTGACCTGGATGAGTTCGGTGGCTTGTCTGAGGTCAGTGTCGATCTGGGTGAGATCGGTGGCCTGTCTGAGGTCGGTGTCGACCTGGGTGAGGTCGGTGGCGACCTGGGTGAGGTCGGTTGCCTGTCTGAGGTCGGTTGCCTGTCTGAGGTCGGTGGCCTGTCTGAGGTCGGTGGCGACCTGGGAGGTAAGGTCGGTTGCGACCTGGGTGAGAAGTTTTGTAGCGACCTGGGTGGGGAGGTCAATGGGAACCTGAGTGGGAGGGTTGGTGCCGACCTGGGTGAGGTCGGTGGCGACTTTGGTGTGAACGTCCGTAGCGACCTGGGTGAAAAGGTCGGTGGTGACCTGGGTGAGAAGGTCGGTAGCGACCTTGGTGCGAATATCCGTTGCGACCTGGATGAGAAGGTCGGTGGCGATCTGGGCGAGAAGATCGGTTGCGACCTGGGAGGAAAGGTCAGTGTTGACCTGGGAGGGAAGGTCAGTGTTGACCTGGGAGGGAAGGTCAGTGTTGACCTGGGAGGGAAGGTCAGTGTTGACCTGGGAGGGAAGGTCAGTGTTGACCTGGGTGGGAAGGTCAGTGTTGACCTGGGTTGTGGCTTCCGTCTTCGTCAAAACGGAAGTAGTTGTTATTTTAGAGAGGTCAATTTTGTCGTTTTTGGTGGTATAGGTATTGACTCCATTTTCAATGCAGACGGGTTCTGGAACCCCCGACGGGCTCTCTGTGGGTTCTTGAATCTCCCAAAGCATTTCTTATTGATTCCGGAACCCCAGAGGTTCTCTCTAATTTTATGGGAACCACTGAAGTACTTTGAGCCTTAGTGGAGTAAGATCCCATCCTGGTAGTTATAACATTCCAACTTTACTCCAGAGTTACCTAACAGGGTGGAAGCCCCCACACAACTCTGGCCATGGTATCCTAACATTTCTGCACCATTTATCAAGTTCTGATGAGAGTATGAAGACCAAATATAAACCTTATGTGAAAATCAATAGTAACGTTAACAACGGTAACGTTAAATTGTCCTCAAATTGAGGATCGCCATATTTTTCATTCTGACGGATCTTCTCCATTTCCTATGCATATTCTTCCAGAAGCGTCAGAAAGCCGTTTAAACTTGCCCAGATATAAATACTTTCACAAACTATTTAACACACGGGAATCTGTGACAATTTTTGGGCAAATTCGAAAACCACTTTAAGCCAGGATACACGTAATATGTAAAGTTATACGTATAAACAGTACAAAAGGTCGGATTAGTGCGAGGATCTGATTCGCTCCCGACCAACCACATGTTAACGAACGCTCGGTCTCGTGGGCGTATAAGAGTGTACGGAAATTAACCTTCCTTGACTCGACGAGACAGCTAATACCATCACGATCGAATCAGATCGCAGGAGGACGTCAACAACGGAACGACTCCCTCATCTAAAGCTAAGTACTCTGCTGTTTACTTTGTTATTGGCCAATGATATTGTTACGCACAGTAGATGTACTTTAGCTAGGTCAACGATCTACGATACACCGCTATGATGCTGTTAATTAGGTGAGTGTTGGTCATGTTAATTGAACTATGTGTTCTCTACCTCTTCTCCGTGTGATCAGTTGTTCCACAACCAATACAGTCCACTTAAATTTAACGTAATATATCTATAATAAATGATCTTCTCAGATTTATTTATACTGGTCCAGAGTGCAGTGGGCGAACGAGAATATTGAAGGTACCCCCTCGGTGCGGCCAGGAGCGGGTAAAGTTCTCACATACCTTAAAGGGAATGACTGCGGTAAAATTTATACGAGTCGGTCATCTCCCTGGGAGTTTGTTTATTGCTAGTGGCGGTGTCTCAGATAGACTTCTCTCACAATTCCCCACAATAACAGTGTAGTAGAGATAACAATGTAGTGAGGATAACAGTGCAGTAGTGATAACAGTGTAGTAGTGATAACAGTGTAGTAGTGATAAAAGTGTAGTGAGGACAACAGTGTAGTGATGATAACAGTGTAGTAGTGATAACAGTGTAGTGAGGATAACAGTGTAGTAGTGATAACAGTGTAGTAGTGATAACAGTGTAGTGAGGACAACAGTGTAGTGAGGATAACAGTGTAGTAGTGACAACAGTGTAGTGATGATAACTGTGGAAAATATTGGTATTTTCCGAAAGTTGTAATTGATAAACTTTCCAATATGAACAGATATCCTTAATGTACCGCTGGTACATGGAGGTATGTAATAGAGAACCATCATACCAGCGGGGAGGAAGCGGGAAGAGGCTGGGCAGGGAGGAGGTAGAGAGGGAAAAGAGAGTGAACTGGGCGCCTACCGACCCGATCAGGTGATGGGATGGCCTGTCGAATTTGGAGATTCCGCCCACCAAATCGGATTTAATTACCTCCTTTCGTAATGTGGAGGAATATCCAGGGAAGCGGCGAATATAAAGTGGGACAATCGGTCCAGGAGGTCCAGTAATAGGACAATAATTGTGAAATAAGGTGGCCGCGCTGTGACGCGGTCATAGGCCTATTTGAACTGAGTGAAATGACCATACGGCAGGATAAAGTCGTAACCCTGATGTTGGGGAGTTCATCTTAGAAGAGACTGTAATATATTCGATGAACTTTGGGAAATGGTGAATACTGTGAAACCGAGTTGTAAATAATCAGGGTTGATTGTGTCGACGGTCTGGCTTGGGTACGCCATACCCCGACCGCCATATTGGATGTGATTGAAATGAACTAACTTATCGTAAGTTATCTACTCGAAATTCAAGTATCGAGACTGTGAATGTGTATAAACAAAGTTATACGTATAAACAGTACAAAAGGTCGGATTAGTGCGAGGATCTGATTCGCTACCCCGACCAACCACATGTTAACGAACGCTCGGTCTCGTGGGCGTATAAGAGTGTACGGAAATTAACCTTCCTTGACTCGACGAGACAGCTAATACCATCGCGATCGAATCAGATCGCAGGAGGACGTCAACAACGGAACGACTTCATCTAAAGCTAAGTACTCTGCTGTTTACTTTGTTATTGGCCAATGATATTGTTACGCACAGTAGATGTACTTTAGCTAGGTCAACGATCTACGATACACCGCTATGATGCTGTTAATTAGGTGAGTGTTGTCATGTTAATTGAACTATGTGTTCTCTACCTCTTCTCCGTGTGATCAGTTGTTCCACAACCAATACAGTCCACTTAAATTTAACGTAATATAGCTATAATAAATGATCTTCTCAGATTTATTTATACTGGTCCAGAGTGCAGTGGCGAACGAGAATATTGAAGGTACCCCTTGGTGCGCCAGGAGCGGGTAAAGTTCTCACATACCTTAAAGGGAATGACTGCGTAAAATTTATACGAGTCGGTCATCTCCCTGGGAGTTTGTTTATTGCTAGTGGCGGTGTCCCAGATAGACTTCTCTCACAATTCCCCACAATAACAGTGTAGTAGAGATAACAATGTAGTGAGGATAACAGTGCAGTAGTGATAACAGTGTAGTAGTGATAACAGTGTAGTAGTGATAAAAGTGTAGTGAGGACAACAGTGTAGTGATAACAGTGTAGTGAGGATAACAGTGTAGTAGTGATAACAGTGTAGTAGTGATAACAGTGTAGTGAGGACAACAGTGTAGTAGTGACAACAGTGTAGTGATGATAACAGTGTAGTAGTGATAACAGTGTAGTGAGGACAACAGTGTAGTAGTGGTAACAGTGTAGTGAGGATAACAGTGTATTAGTGACAACAGTGTAGTGATGATAACAGTGTAGTAGTGATAACAGTGTAGTGATGATAACAGTGTAGTAGTGATAACAGTGTAGTGAGGATACAGTGTAGTAGTGATAACAGTGTAGTGAGGATAACAGTGTAGTAGTGATACCAGTGTAGTAGTGAAAACAGTGTAGTGAGGACAATAGTGTAGTAGTGACAACAGTGTAGTGATGATAACAGTGTAGTAGTGATAACAGTGTAGTGAGGACAACAGTGTAGTAGTGATACCAGTGTAGTGAGGATAAGAGTGTAGTAGTGATAACAGTGTAGTGATGATAACAGTGTAGTAGTGATAACAGTGTAGTGATGATAACAGTGTAGTAGTGATAAGTGTAGTGAGGACAACAGTGTAGTAGTGATAACAGTGTAGTGAGGATAACAGTGTAGTAGTGATAACAGTGTAGTGAGGACAACAGTGTACTGATGATAACAGTGTAGTAGTGACAACAGTGTAGTGAGGATAACATTGTAGTAGTGATAACAGTGTAGTAGTGACAACAGTGTAGTGATGATAACAGTGTAGTAGTGATAACATTGTAGTGAGGATAACAGTGTAGTAGTGATAACAGTGTAGTGAGGATAACAGTGTAGTAGTGATAACAGTGTAGTGAGGACAACAATGTAGTAGTGACAACAGTGTAGTGATGATAACAGTCTAGTAGTGATAACAGTGTAGTGAGGATAACAGTGTAGTAGTGATAACAGTGAGGAGTGATAACATTGTAGAGGATAACAGTGTAGTAGTGATAACAGTGTAGTAGTGAGGACAACAGTGTAGTAGTGACAACAGTGTAGAGATAACAGTGTAGTAGTAATAACAGTGTAGTGATGATAACAGTGTAGTAGTGATAAGTGTAGTGATGATAAGAGTGTGGTGATGATAACAGTGTAGTGATAACAGTGTAGTGATGATAAGAGTGTAGTAGTGATAACAGTGTAGTAATAATAACAATGTAGTAATGATAACAGTGTAGTAGTCATAACCGTGTAATCATGATAACAGTGAAATAGTGATTATAAAAGTGTAATAGTGATGATAACAATGCAGTAGTGATAACAGTGAAGTGATGATAACAGTGTAGAAGTGATAACTGCAGTAGTGATGATAACAGTTCAGTAGTGATGATAAAAGTGTAGTGATGATAACAGTGTACTAGTGATAACAGTGCAATAGTGATTATAACAGTGTAGTAGTGATTATAACAGTGTAGCAGTGATGATAACAGTGTAGTAGTGATTATAACAGTGTAGCAGTGATTATAACAGTGTAGTAGTGGTGATAACAGTGTAGTAGTGATAACAGTGCAGTAGTGATGATAAGTGTAGTAGTGATGATAACTGTGTAGTATTATTATTATTATAATCAAATAGAAGCGCTAAACCACAGGGGTTATACAGCGCTGCAGGTTATTGTAGGATGCAGGGAGAGTGAGTTGTAAGAGGGAGATGGACGATTAGTAGGGTATGGAGTGCTAGATGAAGGTGGATAGTGCAGGGGAGGAGGGTAGCAAGAGATCGAGGTAGAAGGGACTGAGGGAGGTGCTAGAGGTATAATCTTCAGAGTTTGTGTAGTAAGTCAGTTTCTGTCAAAAAGTCAACAAGAGAGTCAGGATTAAAGGAGGGTCCATCTGCAAGAAGGGAAGGTAAAGAAAGGGCCGCAGAGCGAAGACGTCGTTGAAGGTAAATTCTGCGTGCTCGTTGATAGAGTGGGCAGTCCAACAGGATATGTAGAACAGACACTGGAACCTGACAATGCTCACAGAGAGGGGCAGGGAGCCTCTCCATGAGATACCTGTGAGTAAGAGGTCCAATTCCTCAGACCGATAGCCTCTTTACCACGACAAGGAGCCCCCCTTAAAGAGGACTGTGTAGTAGTGATGATAACAGTGTAGTAGTGATGATAACAGTGTAGTAATGATAACAGTGTACTAGTGATGATAAATGTAGTAGTGATAACAGTGTAGTAGTGATAATAACAGTGCAGTAGTGTTAACAGTGTAGTAGTGATAATAACAGTGCAGTAGATACCCAGAGAGAGTTCCAGGGTCAACGCCCTGCAGCCCAGTCTGTGACCAGGCCTCATGTTGGATGAGAGCCTGACAACCAGGCTGTTACTGCTGGCCGCACGCAGTCTTATGTACAAACCACAGCCTGGCTGGTCAGGTACTGACTTTAGGTGCCTGTCCAGTGCCTGCTTGAAGACAGCTAGGGGTTTGTTGGTAATCCCCTGATGTATGCTGGGAGGCAGTTGAACAGTCTTGGGCCCCTGACACATTGTGTTGTCCTCAACGTGCTAGTGGCACCTTGCTTTTCATTGGGGGATGTTACATCGCCTGCTGAGTCTTTTGCTTTCGTAGGAGTGACTCTGGTGCAAGTTTAGTACTAATCCCTCAAGAATTTTCCATGTGTATATAATAATGTATCTCTCCGCCTGCTTCTAGCGAGTATAGGTTTAGGAACTTCAAGCTTCCCAGTAATTGAGGTGGTTTATCGTAGTTATGTGTGCCGTGAAGGTTCTCTGCACATTTTCTAGGTCTGCAATTTCACCTGCCTTGAAAAGTGCAGTTAGTGTGCAGCAATATTCCACCCTTGATAGAACAAGCGACCTGAAAAGTGTCAACATGGGCTTGGTATCCCTGGTTTTGAAGGTTCTCATTATCCATCATGTCATTTTTCTAGCAGATGTGATTGCTACGCTGTTATGGTCCTTGAAGATGAGGTCCTCTGACATGATCACTCCCAGGTCTTTGACATTAGTTTTTCGCTCTATTGTGTGGTTGGAATTTGTTTTGTACTCCGATGAGATTTTAATTTCTTCACGTTTTCCATATCTGAGTAATTGAAATTTCATCATTGAACTTCATATTGTTTTCTGCAGCCCATTTAAATTATTATTATTATAATCAAAAGAAGCGCTAAACCACAAGGGTTATACAGTAAGCGGGAGATGGATGATTAGTAGGGTATGGAGTGCAGCAGGACAGTGGATAGTGCAGGGAAAGAGGGTAGCAAGAGATCGAGGTAGAAGGGACTGAGGGAGGTGCTAGAGGTATAATCTTCAGAGTTTGTGTAGTAAGTCAGTTTCCGTCAAAAAGTCAACAAGAGAGTCAGGATTAAAGGAGGGTCCATCAGCAAGAAGGGAAGGTAAAGAAAGGCCGCAGAGCGAAGACACGTTGGAGGTAAATTACGTGCTCATTGATAAAGTGGACAGTCCAACAGAATATGTCGAACAGACACTGGAACCTGACAATGCTCACAGAGAGGGACAGGGAGCCTCTCCATGAGATACCCGTGAGTAAGACAAGTGTGGCGGATGCGAAGACGGGAGAGTGTAGTCTCCCAACCTCGACATTGGTGACAAGAAGGAGGCCAGAAACATATACTTGGTTTAATAGACTGAAGTTTGTTATTTAGCAGGTCAGACCAGCGTTGTTGCCAACAGGTGCGAAGGTGGGTAGCAATGACCGCAAAATAGTCTGTAAAAGGAACACCTCTATATGAAACTGGAAGGTCATGTACTGCTGACCGCACAGCAGTGTCTGCCCGTTCATTGTCCTGTACGTCAACATGACAGCCCATTTAAAGATTTGGTTTATGTCTGCTTGGAGTCTTGCAGTATCTTCAACGGTGGACACTGTCATACAGATTCGGGTGTCATCTGCAAAGGAAGACACGGTACTGTGGCTTATATCCCTGTCTATGTCCGATATGAGGATGAGGAACAGGATGGGAGCGAGTACTGTGCTTTGTGGAACAGAGCTTTTCACTGTAGCCTCCTCAGACTTTACTCTACTGACTACTACTCTTTGTGTTCTACTTGTTGGGAAATTATAGATCCATCTACCAACTTTTCCAGTTATTCCTTTATCACGCATTTTGTGTGCTATTACACCATGGTCACACTTGTCAAAGGCTTTTGCAAAGTCTGTGTATATAACATCTGCATTCTGTTTGTCTTCTAGAGCATCCAGGACCTTGTTGTAGTGGTCCAGTATTTGGGACAGACAGGAGCAACCTGCTCTAAACCCATGCTGCCCTGGGTTGTGTAATTGATGGGTATCTAGATGAGTGGCGATCTTGCTTCTTAGAACCCTTTCAAAGATTTTATGATATGGGACGTTAGCGCTATTGGTCTGTAGTTCTTTGCTATTGCTTTACTGCCCCCTTTGTGGAGTGGGGCTATGTCGTTGTTTTTAGTAACTGCGGGACGACCCCAGTGTCCATTCTCCCTCTCCATAGGATGTTAAAAGCACGTGATAGGGGCTTCTTGCAGTTCTTGATGAACACGGAGTTCCATGAGTCTGGGCCTGGAGCAGAGTGCATGGGCATGTCATTTATTGCCTTTTTGAAGTCATTTGGCTTCAGGGTAATGTCAGATAGGTATGCATCTGCCTATTTCTGTGGCACTCTCATAAAAAATTCATTTAGGTCTTCGACTTTGAGTCTGGTTAGAGGCTCGCTAAAAACTGTCATATGATACAGTGAAGTAGTGATGATAACAGTGTAGTAGTCATAAGAGTGTAGTAATGATAACAGTGTAGTAGTGATGATAACAGTGAAGTAGTGATTATAACAGGGTAGTAGTGATAACAGTGTAGTAGTGATTATAAGTGTAGTAGTGATGATAAGTGTAGTAGTGATAACAGTGTAGTAATGATAACAGTGTAGTAGCGATGATAACAGTAGTAGTGATGATAACTGTAGTAGTGATGATAACAGTGAAGTAGTGATTATAACAGGGTAGTAGTGATAACAGTGTAGTAGTGACAACAGTGTAGTAGTGACAACAGTGTAGTGATTATAACAGTGTAGTAGTGATGATAACAGTAGTAGTGATAACTGTAGTAGTGATGATAACAGTGTAGTAATGAAGATAACAGTGCACTAGTGATAACAGTGCACTAGTGATAACAGTGTAGTAGTGACAACAGTGTAGTGATTATAACAGTGTAGTAGTGATAATAACAGTGCAGTAGTGATAACAGTGTAGTAGTGATAATAACAGTGAAGTAGTGATGATAACTGTTGTAGTGATGATAACAGTGTAGTAGTGATGATAAGTGTAATGATTATAACAGTGTAGTAGTGATGATAACTGTTGTAGTGATGTTAACAGTGTAGTAGTGGTGATAAGTGTAGTAATGATTATAACAGTGTAGTAGTGATGATAACAGTGAAGTAGTGATGATAACTGTTGTAGTGATGATAACAGTGTAGTAGTGATTATAACAGGGTAGTAGTGATAACAGTGTAGTAGTGACAACAGTGTAGTGATTATAACAGTGTAGTAGTGATGATAACAGTAGTAGTGATAACTGTAGTAGTGATGATAACAGTGTAGTAATGAAGATAACAGTGCACTAGTGATAACAGTGTAGTAGTGACAGCAGTGTAGTGATTATAACAGTGTAGTAGTGATAATAACAGTGCAGTAGTGATGATAACAGTGTAGTAGTGATGATAACATTGAAGTAGTGATGATAACTGTTGTAGTGATGATAACAGTGTAGTAGTGATGATAAGTGTAGTAGTGATGATAAGTGTAGTAATGATTATAACAGTGTAGATGTGAGGGTTCAACAGGTAGGGAGGGTTCAACAGTTGGGGAGGGTTCAACAGTTGGGGAGGGTTCAACAGGTGAGGAGGGTTCAACAGTTGGGGAGAGCTCAACAGGTGGAGAGGGTTCAACAGGTGGGGAGGGTTCAACAGATGGGGAGGGTTCAAGGGGTAAAGAGGGTTCAACAGGTAGATTGGGTTCAACAGTTGGGAGGGTTCAACAGGTGGGAGGGTTCAACAGGTTGGGAGGGTTCAACAGGTAGGAGGGTTCAATAGGTATGGAGGGTTCAACAGGTGGGAGGGTTCATCAGGTGGGAGGGGGTTCAACAGGTAGGAGGGTTCAACAGGTAGGGAGGGTTCAACAGGTTGGGAGGGTTCAACAGGTGGGGAGGGTTCAACAGGTAAGGAGGGTTCAGCAGTTAGGGAGGGTTCAACAGGTGAGGAGGGTTCAACAGATGGGAGGGTTCAACAGGTTGGGAGGGTTCAACAAGGAGGGTTCAACAGGTGGGGAGGGTTCAACAGATAGGGAGGGGTCAACAGGTGGGGAGGGTTCAACAGGTGGGGAGAGTTCAACAGGTTGGGAGGGTTCAACAGGTGGGGAGGGTTCAACAGGTGGGGAGGGTTCAACAGATAGGAAGGGTTCAACAGCAAGGGAGGATTCAACAGGTAGGAAGGGTTCAACAGGTGGGAAGAGTTCAACAGGTAGGGAGGGTTCAACAGGTGTGGAGGGTTCAACAGTTGGGGAGGGTTCAACAGGTGAAGAGTTTTCAACAGGTGGGAAGGGTTCAACAGGTAGGGAGGGTTCAACAGGTGGGAAGGGTTTAACAGGTGGAGAGGGTTTAACAGGTTGGGAGGGTTCAACATGTGGGGAGGGTTCAACAGTAGGGAGGGTTCAACAGGTGGAGAGGGTTCAACAGGTAAAGAGGGTTCAACAGATAGGTAGAGTTCAACAGGTAGGGAGGGTTCAATAACCACTGGTGTTGCTGGTAGTGTTGATGACAGTGTTGCTGGTAGTGTTGATGACTGTGTTCAATAACCACTGGTGTTGCTGGTAGTGTTGATGACAGTGTTGCTGGTAGTGTTGATGACAGTGTTCAATAACCACTGGTGTTGCTGATAGTGTTTATGACAGTGTTCAATAACCACTGGTGTTGCTGGTAGTTTTGATCACAGTGTTCAATAACAACTGGTGTTGCTGGTAGTGTTGATGATAGTGTTGCTGGTAGTGTTGATGACCGTGTTGCTGGCAGTGTTGATGACAGTGTTGCTGGTAGTGTTGATGATAGTGTTGCTGGTAGTGTTGATGATAGTGTTGCTGGTAGTGTTGATGACAGTGTTGCTGGCAGTGTTGATAACAGTGTTCAATAACCACTGGTGTTGCTGGTAGTGTTGATGATAGTGTTGCTGGTAGTGTTGATGACAGTGTTGCTGGTAGTGTTGATGATAGTGTTGCTGGTAGTGTTGATGACAGTGTTTAATAACCACTGGTGTTGCTGGTAGTGTTGATGACAGTGTTTAATAACCACTGGTGTTGCTGGTAGTGTTGATGACAGTGTTGCTGGTAGTGTTGATGACAGTGTTCAATAACCACTGGTGTTGCTGGTAGTGTT
This sequence comes from Cherax destructor, assembly GCA_009830355.1. Lineage (NCBI taxonomy): Eukaryota > Metazoa > Arthropoda > Malacostraca > Decapoda > Parastacidae > Cherax > Cherax destructor. The sequence continues at coordinate 36,539 of WNWK01019582.1, forward strand.
GATGACAGTGTTGCTGGTAGTGTTGATGACAGTGTTCAATAACCACTGGTGTTGCTGGTAGTGTTGATGACAGTGTTCAATAACCACTGGTGTTGTTGGTAGTGTTGATGACAGTGTTCAATAATCACTGTCATACAATATAACAGCTGAGACATTACTTAGTATATACTTACAATTTTCTAATAATTAATAATAAAATAACAAGAAGTAATAATTAATAATAATAATAATACGATAGTAATCAATTAGATAAGATAAAGTTTTATGGGATTTTTAACCTGGAGGGTTGGCCATATTGATAACCCATTAAAGTCAGTGTGTAATGAAGGGCAGAGTGTCTTATTTCAACTTTAGTTCAGGATGCCACCCACACCACTCCACTAACACCCAGTTACCTACTTACTACTAAGTGAACAGGAACAACAGTCTAAGATGGCGTTTCCAACCATACTGGGCATTGAACCAAGGACACTTAGTGTGTGAGGCGAACGTGTTGTCTACCTAGTAAGCATGGTGCTCAGATTTACCAAATATTTCCCAAGGAGGAGAAGGAGGTGTTGATTCACCGGGAATTCTCCCGGCCCGGGATCTTTACCAGATGGCGACCCGGCTCCGGCTCCCTGGCGTGGGAGTGTCAGAGACCTATGTCTCCCATGAGAGGGGATACCCCTCATCGGCAGGACCAACTGCCCCCAGGCCTAGCCACATTCCCCACCAGCACGAGGCATGGAGGTAGATAGATGCTAGGCCTCTCTGGTCTGCCACCTTCCCTAACGGGAAGGGCAGGGTTACGAGCTGCAGATGGTAGCAAGCTCCAGCCTTGGCACCTACCCTGCCCTAGAAGGGCTGGGCATGGTGATCCCCATTTCCCAAGAGTAATAATAATTAATTTCAGCCTGATACAATGTACAAAGCTGATCACTATAGTGACCTCCACTGCAA
>WNWK01019583.1:0-37478 GCA_009830355.1 Cherax destructor
CCAGACACCAAAAAATATTAAAAAAAAATACATTTTATAGAGAAAAATATATTTTTACATACAGAAAACAATAGAAATAAATATAAATGACTAATGAAATGGATAAATGAACATTTAACATCACTTTTATTTTTTAAAAAAAGACTTGTTGGCTTTGGGAAAGGGGCGAGGAGGAAAAGGAAGTTTGGGTTTGGGAAAGAATTTCCCTCCTAAGGACTTCAGATATCAAATCCCTACCCGGGGTTCTTCCTTCTTTGTCTTTTACTGGCACTAACCCTTCCCCAAAAGATCTGTCCAGAGATGTCTTTTTTCTGGCATCTCTAGTCCTAAAATGGGACAAGGCATTGTCATTGACATTTGCAGACACGGCTTGCTGCTTTGTTAGGGTGATATTTTCCAAAAAAACTTTCACATGTCCTTAACCCTTTGACTGTCGCAACCCTCAACCCTAGTGCTCTCCTTTTCCAAAATTTAAAAAAAAAAAAAAAAATTATTATTTCTTTGAAATGATAGAGAATCGTTCCCGATGGTAAAGACCCCAAAAAGTTTGGTGATTGCTCATAAGCTCTTGCGGAAGGATCTCCAATAAAACGCATCCAATTTGCCGACTTTGACCTATTTTCGGAAAATTCCTTTGTTCCAGTTGACCAAACTCATAGATATTTCTTTAGAACTCCTTTTGTTCTATCATTAGTACAAGAAACCCCAATTTATCATTTCAACCCCCAATAAAGTGATCAAATTGGAAATTTTGGCCAATTTCATGAAAAAAAAAAAGTTGTCAATTTCAAAATAGGGTCCAGAATAAACCATTCAGACATTTCGGCATAAAAAAAGATGTTTCTGTTCTTTGTCATCTTTTGGGCCCCCCTTATATTACTTTTTTTCTTTTTTTTTTATTCACATAAAAAATAGAAGGGTTTTCCCTTATAGTATTGCATTATTGTAAAAAAAGTATAAAAAAATCTGCACTTGTGAAAGAATATTAGACTGCCAATTGATGGTATTGAGCCGGGCGGTTTGTTTACTCTTGAACATTTTCAAAAAATTTATTTCTCCTATTTTTGAGCTCAATTTCAAGGTCGTTTTCATCATAAAACTAATAAAAATCATCTATTTTCTGTAGTATGTTGTCCATTCTATAAAAATGAGACCAAAAAAAGAGAATAAACCATAAATACTATACGAAAATACACCTCAAAGTCGGCGTTTTAACCCAAAAAAAAATGGGGGAATTTTTTCTCTCATTATGTTGTGTGCAGGTTTTTTTATTTATACTGCACACTGCCCCCTGAACCATTCTCTCATATGTGGGCCCCCACCAGCTTTCCCCCATTTGTTTTGGGAAGCTGCTGGGTTTGGGGGGGATTAAACGTCGGAAACAGTGGCTCGTAAGACGTATATACGCCCCGAAACAGTAAAAGGGTTAATCACTGAAGAAGGCACATTCTCCCTTCTCTTTTCCCTCCTCCTCGAAGCAATTTCCTCAGCGCGATCTTTTGTTTCCAATTGAAGGTGTTGCAGCTCTCTGGGTGGTTAGCTCTTCCCTCTGGTTGTCCAAACTCTTCTACACCCTAATAAACCCCATGGATTTCCCCCAAAAGACCCCTGAATTTTTTGGCCCCATGGTGGCTTTTTTTTTGGATGAGCAGCACAGGGTAATCCCTCACTCGGCGAAAACAAAAACGGGGCTAAACGTGTGGGGGGATGCTTTGTGGGGCGCGGGAAAAGGCAGACACATTCAATCCCGGGGACCACTGTCAATTTGGGCGAAAACCAAGGTTTTAAACAAAAACTGGGAAAAAATTTTTTAAAAAAAGTCCCAAAACCAAATTGAGAAAACCAGGGAAAACAAAAACTGAGGTTCCACTGAAATTTAAAAAGTGCTATTTACAGGGGGTTTTTCCCATTTTTTTAAAGGGTCTTTCTGTATACGTATATTATGTATGTATGTTTGTAGGCATGTGTGTGTTGGTATGTATGTATAATATATACAGTGGTCCCTCAAATTACGATTTCCCCCGTTGAAAAATGCTGTTAAAGTGCCATTACCAAACGAATTTATCCCCATAAAGAATAATGTAAAATAGACTAGCCCTTTTACCCCCAAAAATATACAGTGGTACCCGGCTTACGATATTTTTCTTTCCCAGAATGCTGTTCAAGTGCCATTCCCAAACCCCGGAATTTATCCCCCATAAGAAATGATGTAAAAAAATTAGTTTTTAAGCCCCCAAAATTACACTTACAAAAGCTTTTAAAAAAAATCAACACATAAAAGGGTGTGTTTGGGGACCATCGTAAGTCGGGGTACCACTGTAGTACTTCCCAAAAGCATTTAAAAAATAAACTTACAAAAAAGGGCGATTTTGGGGACCATCGAAACCCAAAGTACCACTGTAAAGATATGTGTGTGTGTTCGCTTTTCCCATATGTACGTACAGTAGCCCCCCAGTTTCATCAATAATTCTTTCCCAAAGAAGGCTGTTCGGGTGCCCGTTACTAAGGAATTTGTTCCCACGGGGGACGAATGTAAATGTGATTAGCCCTTTTCCCAGCCCCAAAAATACAATTAAAAGCATTAAAAAAATACACTTACATAATTGTTGATTTGGGGAGCTGTACGAAACCCGGGGGTACCACTGTAGTTTTAATTTTAATATATTGGGGGATAGCTTGTACCCCCTGTTATGGTGGGTATTACTTTGAACATAGTTATTTAGAAAAAAAATCCTGTCCTGTGGCAGGCAATGTTTGATATTTTTACTGAGGGTTTGCAGGTGTTTTGGGGTTTTGTGGTGAAGGCATGTGATAGTTGTGGCCTTCGTATGTTTGTACAGGTATTGTATGGGTCCTCCCCCCACCCCCCCTCACTCTCTCTCCCCTTTTCTCTCTTTTTTTTTTCTTTTCTCTTTTCTTTTCCCTTGCTTTCTCTTTTTTTCTTTCTCTCTATCTCTTTTATCTCTTTTTTTTCTGTGTGTGTTTTGAGAGAGAAAAGTGAGTGAGTATAATGCATGCAGTACTTATAAATATGTTGAAATATGTACATATAAAGGGGTTTGGGTTTATCTTGGTATCCCTTTGGGTTTTTATAGACAGCCCCCAACTCAAACTTATGTAAGTGTATTTTTGTAAGTCTTTTGTAAGTGTATTTTGGGGCCCAAAACATTAAATTTTTAATTTAAAATTATTCCTTAGGGGAAAAAATTCGTTGGTACCCACTCAAAAAGAGCCTTCTGGGGGCAATTAAGCTTGTAACAGTACCACTGTATTTTACGTATTTTAAAACTAAAAAGTGTGCACTCTTAGTGACTAATGTATCATATGACTATCATCCTCAAAAATCCCGCATTATTGGCCACAAAATCCTTTCTTAACCCTTGGGAACATAACCAAATTATCATTCAGAAAGAAATGGTGCTCAAAAACGGGAGTTATGCCTATCTGTTCCAAATTCCCCCTGCTTCTCAATCCTGGATCTAATGGGCCCTTGCTTGGACCACCTCCACGGCTCAAAACCCCTCCTCGTCAGAATGGTTTTGAACCAAAGGAACGTCCGAGAAATATAACCAGAAATGAGACACATCACGGGAAAGAAATCCCCGTAATAACAAATCATGCTCATCATGAAAGGGGCCATTTGGAATTATTCAACCCCAAAAGTGGATATTATTGGATACTTTTAACCGGAAGTTTCAAGAAGCACTGTTATGTGGGGAACCTTCCTTTTTCTGAAAGTCAAATCCATTTTGCAAGCGGGTTTGCAAAACCCGGAAGGAAGGGGGCATTTTCATTTTTTCTATCACTTTTATTTTTATTTGTTTTACCTGTGTAAAGGGGCCCAATTTTTGCATACAACTAAAATAAAATTCTTTGTGCCATCTGTGCAAGGGGAATAGGGTAGTTTTTGGTTTTAAAAGGGGGCCCCGGAAAAAAGCAAAGCAATCTATTTGAATTTTGATATTTTTTTGAAACAAAAATTTATTTTTTAAGACTATATTTATTATCTGTAGGACCCCTCTGCCAACTGAAATTGGGAAGACTTTTCACCCATACCTGTCTGTTTACAGGTGCTCCTGTTTTTCCCTGTGTACCCTTGTGGCATGCTGCTAACTGTGGTTCACTTTTTTAACAGTTTGCCCTTGGCACAAGCTTTTCTGTGTTTCTTGTGGTTTTTAAAATTCAGGTGCCTAAAAGGGATCCCCGGGAAATTTTTTAGGGGTTTTTTTAATATTAATTTTAAATGAATTTTGGTTATTTGAATTTGGGGTGGATAGTATTTACAGGGGAACCCTGGATTTGTACGATCCGTTCCAAAAGGTCGTTCTAAACCCGAAAATCGAAAACCAGACCCCCTTTCCAGACACCCAAAAAATATTAAAAAAAAATACATACTTTTTTTAAAGAAAAACCCTATAGTTTACATACAAAAAATAATGGGGAAATAAATGAAAAGCACAAATTAAAATGGATAAATGAAATTTAAATCCTATTACATCCCTTTTAATTGAAAAAACACTTGTTGGCATGCAGGTACACTTTAAAAAATCCCCAAGAGTGTCCCTCTAGTTTTCGCCATACGTAAAAAAGGGTAATCTTTTGGGGCCTTTTTAAACCCCTTTTTGGGGTAAAGTGCCATACTAGTGTTCCGGCCGTAGTGGTGCCGTACAAAAGTACGCGTAAATTCAAAGGGCCTCAAATTAGGGAAACGCTGGTACGCCTACATATGAAAAAAGGGGGGACTGTGTGGTCAGTGTGCGCAGTAAAAAAAATTCCTAAAAGCACACACCATAATAAAGGAAAAAAAAAATTTCCGTTTTTTTTAAAAACGACTTTGCAGTCTTTTTGTATGGTATTTATTGATGTATTCTCGTTTTCTTGGTCTCATTTGATAGGGAAAGAATTTTTTCAGAAATAGAGATGATTTTGATTGGTTTCCAAAGAAAAGTACCTTAAAATTTAAAAAGCTAAAAAGAAAGCGAAAATGTTCGATTTTCCCGATTTTAAAGTAAACAAACCACACAATCGCCCAATACAAAACTGCAGTCTAATATTCTTGCAAAAAGTGACTGATATTTTTTATCTTTTTTACAATGATGCAGTTGTATAAAATAACAGTAAATCTTCTATTTTTGGAAAAAAAAATTCAAAAGGGAAAAGAAAAAGTAATTGGGGGGCCTGGGCGTGACTAATGAACAGAAAAAATGTTTTTTTTAATTCCCGGGAATGTCTGCCTTGTTTATTCTGGACCCAAGAAATTATCTTTTGAAATTTGTGTAAATTGGCGGCGTCCAAAGACCTGTCTCCCTTTGCCTGCGTTTCGCGCCCCCCCAGGCGTTTGAACCAGTCTAGCTTTTTTTATCCTTGAGTGAACTTTTCCCCTGCATGCTCATCCAAACTTTTCCCAAACAAATTCATTGTGTTTAGTGCTTGTTTATTGATTGTGACTGTGAAATAAGCCACCATGGGAAAAAAAAAACTTCAAAGTGGCAGCCCTTTGGTAAAAAAATGACAAACATGATAAATTGAAAAAGAAAATTTTAGCATAATAACAAAGTGGAGGAAGGGGGGGAAAAATGTGCCTTCAGTGATTCTCGATATTACAAAAACTAAAAAACAGGGGAGTCGATAAAGGGAGCCAGCGATAAAAGTGTGGGATTAAACAGTGTAGCAAGTAAGTTAATCGGTTTCGATAGGAAAAGTAAACACAAAAATGACTCCTCCAATGTTGTTGGGGTTATACTATAGGGATACAAAACACTGCCCCTCTCTGCTGCCGCCATCACCACCACTATCAAGGCTTATCTTTCATTTTCTCTTTAAAAACCCAACAACAAACAACAACAACACTGTTGGGTTGGGGAAGACATATGACATATTTTTTCATTTAAGTATATATCATGTTTCTATGTTATTAATATTTTTATTATTATATTAAAATGAATTTGGTAAATAAAAAAGCCGTGATTGATAAAATGTCATATTCAAGGACTATCTTGTCCCTGCCTCCCCAAAAAAACTCTCCTGCCCCTCTCATCACCAATAAAATCTTCAATAAGGTAAAAAATGATTTAAATGTTCATTTATCCATTAAAAAATTTGTGTTTTATATTTATTTTTCATTGTTTTTTTGTTTTAAAACTGTAGTATTTATTCTTTAAAAAAATGAATTTTTGTGAATATTTTGGAAAGGATTAATTGTATTCCCCTTATCTCTTATGGGAAATATTGGGTTTAACTTTGGCCCCGGGGTTTTGTCCCAGCTCCCGGAACAGATTCGGCCCAAACTCGGTGTTCCACTTTTTATATGTATTTTTTAAAAATTTTTTACAGTAGTGTACTGTATTTGGGGAAAAATACAAAAATAAAGGGAAAACAGCTCTAATATACATTATTTAGGTTTAAAAACTGGTCAGGGGCCCCTTGTAAGTCCCAAAGGGGTCGAAAGATCGTGGGTAAGTGATGAGAGGCTGTATATTTGGGGCCCGTGCATGTAATGATTTTAAAATTTTCTATTAAAAAAAACATTTAACAATGATATATTGGTTTCACAGGTCAACCGAAAACTATAAATCTTTTAAAAAAAGTCTAAAATTTTTTTTAAAAAAATAATTTATTGAAGGGGGGGTTTTTGGGGTTTTTATTTAGAAAAAGGGTAAAATAAAGTGACTTGGACTTTTTAAATCTGGGGGAAGGAAGGCGGGGGGGGGTAAACCCCTCGGGGGTTGGAGGATAGGGAAAAAGGGGGGTTTTTGGGGGAGGGGGCTTGGATTTCCCAGAAAGGAATGGGGCGTTTTAAAAGATAAGTGGGGGAAAAAGGCGGGTTTTGGGGGGTGGCGGGGTGTTGGGGGGGGCCCCAAAAACTTTTTAAAAAAAAAAAAAAAGTCCCACCATTTGGGTTTTTTTCTTTGCCCAATTTTTTGTTAAAAAGTATGTTCTTCCATTCGGGAAAAACGCAATGTCACTTTACACATTTTTATCACCCCCGGGTGAAGCACAGGAACTAAAAAAACCAAGAACTGCACATACAAACCCCCCGGGGGGGGGCTTTTTTTGAAAAAATGAAAAAATTTTTAACAGTGAAATATTCTTGTTAGTCATTTTCTAATACTCTTTAACTCTTTGTAAGTCTACTGTCGTATACATATTTGATACACCATTGAAATAAACACCAAATCTAAAAAATTCTTTTTCAGATTTGATTCTAAAAATCTACTTAAATAATGCAGTTTTTGGGGAGATTTTTTTTCACCCAATTATTTAAAAAAAAATTTTAAAGGTACAGACATTAAAAGAAAAAAAATGCATACAAGAGTGAAAAAAATTCCCCCCATTGCGGGTCCACCCCGGGGTTTGCAAACCTGATCCCCAAAAGTGACCCCCGGATTTCTCCCCCCCCAAACCCTTTGAAACCGATCAAAAATAAAATTTGGGGTTCCCAAAAAATAGTCAAAAAATAAAACCCGGTTTGCTTAATTTTTTTTAAAATTCTTATAGAAAGGAAAAACCCTTTTCCTTTCATACTTAATAATGTTTAAAAAAAAAGGCATTAAATAAAAATCTTGAAAATTATTGAACTAAAAAAAATTATGGTTTTTTCCGGGCCCCCCAAACACCCCCAAAATTTTGGTGAGGGGGGTGCAAAAGAAGGGGGGTAAAAGGGGAAAAGGGAGAGGCTCTGTCAAAAATTTTAAATTTAAAACAAAAAAAATTTTGGGGGGGAATAAAAAAAAGGTAGGAAAGCCTGGGGGAAAAAGAATGGTTTGTTTTAAAAAAAAGTATGGGAGTTAGTAGATGGGGAGCTGGAGGTATTGGGAGATGGGGGAATATTTTTAGGGAAATTTTTTTAAAAAACGATGAAAAAGGGGGGCGGTAATTTTTTTGTACTGGCCAAAAGGGGGAAACATGCCCCCTTTGGGTGAAAAAGAGCAGGATGTGAGTGTGGGGTTGGGGGGGGCATTACGTAAAAAAGAAAGGGGGGGCGTGGAATTGACGGGATCATGACAGAAATGTTAAAAGCAGGGGGATATAGTGCTGGGGTGGTTTTGGGATTTTTTTTTTAAAAAATGTATGAAAGGGGAAGGTACCCAGGGATTGGCAGAGGGCATGTATGGGGTTTCCCCTTTTTTTAAAGGAAAGGGGGGGTGAAAAAAAAAAAAAATTTTTGGGGGAAAAAATTTACTAGTATACCAGGTAAAATGTATGGCATTTTATTTGTGGGAAAAAATTTTTGGGAAGACAGAAGTAGGATTGCAGATGAGCAAGGAGGGGGGTTTAAATGGGTAGGGGATGTGTAAATCCCAAATGTTTTCAGTGAAGCATATATGTGGGGTTTTAATAAAAAGGGGGGGGAAGTTTTTTTGCATTTATGGTTTGAAAAGGCTTTTTATAGAAAAAGGGTAGGGGGGAATGTGGCAAATGTTGCAAGTGGGATTTTGGGGGGGGGGGTAAGTTCTGAAAAAGGGGGGGAAAAGTTTTATGAGGAAAAGGGGGGAAGGGTCAGGTTTTGGGTGTGAGGGGAGGGAAATTTCTTCCCGGTAAAAAAAAAGGGCTTAGAACCCGGGATTGTAATGTCACCCCTGGGTTTTTTTAATATATTTATAGATGGGGGTTTTAAAAAAATAAAAGCTAGGGTGTTGGGGGGGGGGGGTTTTGGGGGAAAAATTTTGGAAAATTTTCCCCCAAAAAGGGGGTTTTAAAAACTTTTTTTTTATGATATGGCCCTTTTGGGAATTCTAAAAAAAAAAATTTAAAAATTGTGGACGGGGGTTTTGGGGGAGTGTGTAAAAAAGGGGGGGAAAAAAAAAAGTGAACATAGATAAGAGTAAGGTGATGAGGGGGGGCAAAAAGATTTAAATAAAAAAAAATTGGATATCACATTGGGGGGGGGGTTATGGGAAGTAAATGCCCAGATATTTGGGAGTTAGTGTCAGCGGATGGGTTTTTTTAAGGATGAGGGTTTAAAACCCCCAAAAATTTTTTTAAGGAAAAAAAAAGGGGGGTGGTCGTTGAGGTATCTGTAGAGAAAAAAAAGTTATCCATAGGAAAAAAGGGGAAGTATGAAAGTAATGGCCAAACTGTTAATTGGAAGCATGGGTTAAATCCCAGCGAGGGGAGGCTGGAGGCAGGGGGATGTCCTGTCTAAAATGTGTGGTTAAATATTGTCAGAAAATTGGAATGTGGAAATTAGGGGGGGGAGTTACTAAAAGTATTTGTCAGAGAGCTGAAGGGGGGGTTTTGAGGTGGTTTGGTCATTTAAAGAATGGATAAAAGTAGAATGCTTGGAGGTTAAATCTGTAGGGGAAAGGGGGGGGGGTGCCCCAAAAAGGTTGGGGGAAAGGGAAAGGGGTTTTGTGGGCGAGGGCATTTGAACATGTGGCGTGTTAGATAGGAGTGAATGGAGTGAATGGTTTTGGGACATGAGATCTGTTGGGTGTGACGGGTCATTTTTGAAGGGGATTCAGGGAAACCAGTTTTGTTTTAGTTGGACTTGAGCCCCGGAAAGGGAAAAGACGGCTGCATTTTAAAAGGGGGGTCGGGGATAGTGACAGCTGGGAGGGCAATTCTCAGCTTGTATCAACTCCTCGAAAAAACATAAATTTTTATGAGTGTGGTGAAAGTGTTGAATGATGATGAAAGTATTTTCTTTTGGGGTTTTTTTTTTTTTGGGTCCCCCTCCTCGGGGGAGACAGCCAATTTTTAAAAAAAAAAAAAATGGTATGGCATGGAACATGAAAAATGGAGAGCTGGCGCGGAGTTTTTTAAAGGGTGAATTAGGTTTTCCCTAAAAAATAATGGAGTGCTCATTGGCTGGCAGTGAGGCAGAGAAAACCCATAGCTGCTGTTTTTCCCAAATTTGTGCCATGCTAAATAAAGTTTAAATGTTCTTAAAATTGCACAAATTCCAACTGTGTTAAAAAAAGTCACATAAAATGAGGTCTACTCTTTTCCAATATCATATTTAAAAATATATTAATAGCATCCTTTATAAAGCTGGGTATTTTGTGTTAGCACTATTTCTCTGTATTTTATTGAATATAATTTTTTCTGTACATTCTTCTAACTGAAGGTTCCCCACATCTTTATAATTAAAATTTTGTTGAAATATATTTTTCCCTTCATTAAATAAATAGGCTAACCCTTTGACTGTCGGGGCACATAAAACTACATTACGCTAATAATTAAGTTTCTTCATGAGATCTAAACATACTCATCTTGTCAGATAAGCTGTAGTGGTAAATTTTGGCCTAGATAAGAAAAATGGGTCTATGGAATAGTGTCACATATAAAAAAAAATCCATCATTGGTGCATGTTTTGGGGGAAAACAAAACTCATTATGTTTTGGTTGTTCAATATATTTATAGTGGGGGGTTTAAAAAAGTGTCGAGGGTCTTCAAAGGTGTGGGTTAAAAATAAAAATTAAATACAAAGTGGGGGTTGTCAATTCTTTTTCTGATGACACTGTGCTTTTTTGGGGAAATTTTGAAAGGTTGAAGGTTGGTGGATGTTTGGTAGGGTGTGTAAAAGAAGAAAATTGAAAGTGAATATAGGAAAAAGTAAGGTATGAGGATAACAAAAGTTGGGACGAAAGATTGGATTCAGATTGGAGGAGAATATAAGGGAATGTATTCAGATTTTGGGAGTGGACAGTAGCAGTGGGTCTATGAAGGATGAGGTGAATCATAGAATTGATGAGGGAAAAAGGGTGGTGGAGCACTTTGGGGGTCTTGGAGACAAAGAACTTTTCCCTGGAAGTAAAAAAGGGAATGTAGAGAGTTGTTATACCAACACTCTTATATGGGTGTGAAGCATGGGTGAATGTTGCAAGAGGAAAGGGTCAATGTGTGGTGGAATATAATGCAGAAATTGGGTTTGGAAATTAGGAGGAGGTGCGGGATTCCAAAACTATTATCCAGAAGCTGAGGGGGGGGTTGTTGGGGGTTGGACATTGAAAATGGAACGAGATAGAATAACCAGAGTGTATAAATCTGTATGGAAGAAGGCGGGGTAGGGGTCCCTAGGAAAGGTTGGAGGGAGGGAAAAGGGAAATTTTGTAGGTGGCCCCAAGCATGTGGTTTTGATAGGAGGAATGGAGACAAATGGTTCTTTACTTGCGTGCTGTTGGAGTGTGAGCAAAATAACATTTATGAAGGGTTAGGAAACCGGCAGGCGGACTTGAGTCCTGGAGATGGGGACAGTGTCCACTCTGAAGGAGGGGTGTTAATTTGCAGTTTTATAACTGAGTTAAAGCACCCTTGGAAGACATGATGGAGGAATATTGAAATTTTCTTTTTCGCCACCCCCTGGTGGGAATCGGGCCCATTTTTAATAATAAAAATACATGAGTATTTGAGGTGTTTCTAGGATGGTTTTATTTCTTTCTTAGTATATTTGATAAATGAGACATACAATACTGAAATAGAGATGATTTTGTTTTTCCCAGACAAGGAGTACAAATTAGCCTCAAAAATTGGAATATTTTATTTTTTCCGAAATTCCCTGAGGATGGTAAAACCTTCCCTGCAACCCCTAGTCTATTTTATATTCTTTTATACTAGGTCTCCTTTTCTTATTGGGGATGCTGAAAATCCATACCAAATCCTATCTTCCTTGGTTGTTTTTCATTATTTGAGAAATAGGGTAAATTTCAATTTTTTGTGATGAATTCATAATAGAAGGCAAGTGTAATAAAGGCTAGGACTGGAGATGTGATTATTGGACAGAGGAACTGTTGTTTTAGTTCCTGGAATGTCTACATTGTTTATTTTGGAATAAAAACAAAAAGCATTTTGAAAAAGATTTAAGAAACCAGTAATGGGCTATAATTAAAACAGAGTACGTATAAATCATCAAGAAGTTTTAGTTACAGTTTTTTTATATGTTAATGTCACTGTAATTTGCATTCGTGGGGAAAACTTTCCAGTGTTCTAGTGTATATTGGTAAATACAGTAGTCTATTTAAATCACATTGTTTGATCTTCCATTGTTTTGTGTATTGTACACAAGAGTTTACATTTGTACCAAACCTGGCTGCTATAAGATTAGATCTGGAAAACCTAAAAATCATGTTGAATATGTTTGTATTACAAAGTATAGTAGAAGAAAATGACGACACCTGTGGTGATTGATATGAATATAATTTAATTAAAGGTGAACTTCCTTCTCAGGGGTTGTACACACTGCCCAGGGGCCAGCAGAACCATTGGACATCACTGAAATGTGTAATTTGTTTCACCACAACATAAACAGGATAAATGTAAGTAAAATACACATTTGTCTCTGTATGAATTACTGGTATTGATACATCTAATAAAATTCCTAAAAACTTGAACTTATATATTTGAGGTGAATTGGTCAGGTATGAAAAAGGTGAGAAGAAAGGTTAAGAAAGAATTAATTTTCACTTTGATTATATACCTTGGCCTTGTGGGAGATGGTCGTTGAAACAGAAAATAAATGCTGTAGCTATACTTAGGTATTTACAGTATACGTACTTAATTTTTTTTAACATTTGGCCGTTTCCACGGAGAAGCGTGACCCAAAAAGAAGAAACACTTTCATCACCACCCACTCCATCACTGTCTTGCCAGGGACATGGGGATACTACAGTTCAATAACTGCAACATATCTGCACCCCTCCTTCAGAGTGCAGGCACTGTACTTCCCACTTCCAGGACTCAAGTCTGGCTAACTGGTTTCCATGAATCCCTTCATAAATGTTACTTTGCTCACACTCCAACAGCACGTCAAGTCATAAAAACTACTTGCCTCTACTCGCTCCTCTCTAACACACTCACACATGCTCATTGGAAGTCCAAGCCCCTTGCACACTTAAATTTATTTTCAGAAAAAGAGGATAAATAAGTATGCAAGATATAATGTAGGCTGTAATGACAGCAGTTTGTTAGACTATGCATTTGGTAGATAAAAGCTTGATCAGTAGACTTCTGGATGTGCATGTTTTTAGAGGAGTGACATGTGTTAAATCATTACTTAGTGGTAGCTACCTCGCCTTGGTGGGAAACGGCCGATTTGTTGAAAGAAAGAAAAAAAAGCTACAGTAAGAGTAAGGAGTAGATGGAATGCCATCAGTGGGTAAGAGAGAAGTGAAAGTGAATAAACTTAGAGGAGACAGGGAAAAATAAAGTCAACTATTGGGAGAAAAGTGGACTAGAGAGAACATAATGAGATTAAAGTGGTAGGTAGGTTGGTAGACAGCAACCACCCAGGGAGGTTCTACCGTCCTACCAAATGAGTGTGAAACATAAGCCTGTAATTGTTTTGCATGATGGTAGGATTGCTGGTGTCTTTTTCTGTCTCATAAACATGCAAGGTTGCCGGTATGTCTTGCTACTTCTACTTACACTTAGGTAACACTACACATGCATGTACAAGCATATATATACTAACCCCTCTGGGTTTTTCTTCTATTTTTCTTCCTAGTTCTTGTTCTTTTTTTATTTCTGCTTAACTCCATGGGGAAGTGGAACAGAATTCTTCCTCCGTAAGCTATGCATGTCGTAAGAAGCGGCTAAATGCCGGGAGCAATGGGCTAGTAACCCCTTCTCCTGTATAAATTACTAAAAAGAAGACAAGGAAAAACTTCATAAAATTGGGATGTTTGAATGTGCGTGGATGTAGTGCGGATGATAAGAAAGAGATGATTGCTAATGTTATGAATGAAAAGAAGTTGGATGTCCCTAGCCTAAGCGAAACAAAGCTGAAGCGGGTAGGCGAGTTTCAGTGGGGAGAAATAAATGGGATTAAGTCAGGAGTATCTGAGAGAGTTAGAGCTAAGGAAGGGGTAGCAATAATGTTGAAGGATCAGTTATGGAGAGAGAAGAGGGAACATAAATGTATAAATTCAAGGATTATGTGGATTAAAATAAGGGTCGGATGTGAAAAGTGGGTCATAATAAGTGTGTATGCACCTGGAGAAGAGAGGAGTGTAGAGGAGAGAGAGAGATTTTGGGAGATGTTAAGCGAGTGTGTAGGAACTTTAGAGCCAAGTGAGAGAATAATCGTGGTAGGGGACCTAAATGCTAAAGTAGGAGAAGCGTTTAGAGAGGGGGTTGTAGGTAAGTTTGGAGTACCAGGTATAAATGATAATGGGGAGCATTTGATTGAACTTTGTATAGAAAGGGGTTTGGTTATAGGTAACACATTTTCAGAAAAAGAGGATAAATAAGTATACAAGATATGATGTAGGGCGAAATGACAGTAGTTTGTTGGACTACATATTGGTAGATAAAAGACTGTTGGGTAGACTTCAGGATGTACATGTTTATAGAGGGGCCACCAATATATCAGATCACTTTTTAGTTGTAGCTACAGTGAGAGTAAAAGGTAGATGGGATACAAGGAGAATGGAAACAGCAAGTAAGAGAGAAGTGAAGATTTATAAACTAAAGGAGGAGGCGGTTAGGGTAAGATATAAACAACTGTTGGAGGACAGATGAGCTAGTGAGAGTATAATCAGTGGGGTAGAAGAGGTATGGGGTACGTTTAAGAATATAGTGCTAGAGTGTTCAGCAGAAGTTTGTGGTTATAGGAAAGTGGGTGCGGGAGGGAAGAAGAGCGATTGGTGGAATGATGATGTAAAGAGAGTAGTAAGAGAGAAAAGGTTAGCATATGAGAGGTTTTTACAAAGTAGAAGTAATGCAAGGAGGGAGGAGTATATGGAGAGAAAAAGAGAGGTTAAGAGAGTAGTAAAGCAGTGTATAAAGAGAGCAAATGAGAGGGTGGGTGAGATGTTATCAACAAATTTTGTTGAAAATAAGAAAAAGTTTTGGAGTGAGATTAACAAGTTGAGAAAACCTAGGGAAAGAATGGATTTGTCAGTTAAAAATAGGAGAGGAGAGTTATTAAATGGAGAGTTAGAGGTATCGGGAAGATGGAGGGAATATTTTGAGGAAATGTTAAATGTTGATGATGATAGGGAAGCTGTGATTTCGTGTATAGGGCAAGGAGGAATAACATCTTATAGGAGTGAGGAAGAACCAGTTGTAAGTGTGGGGGAAGTTCGTTTGGCAGTGAGTAGAATGAAAGGGGGTAAAGCAGCTGGGATTGATGGGATAAAGATAGAAATGTTAAAGGCAGGTGGGGATATAGTTTTAGAGTGGTTAGTGTTTTTATTTAATAAATGCATGGAAGAGGGTAAGGTACCTAGGGATTGGCAGAGAGCATGCATAATTCATTTGTATAAAGGCAAAGGGGACAAAAGAGTGTAAAAATTATAGGGGAATAAGTTTGTTGAGTATACCTGGTAAAGTGTAATGGTAGAGTTATTATTGAAAGAATTAGGAGTAAGACGGAGAGCAGGATAGCGGATGAACAAGGAGGCTTTAGGAAGGGTAGGGGTGTGTAGATCAAGTGTTTGCAGTGAAACATATAGGTGAACAATATTTAGATAAGGGTAAAGAGGTGTTTGTGGCATTTATGGATTTGGAAAAGGCATATGATAGGGTGGATAGAGGGGCAATGTGGCAATGTTGCAAATGTATGGAATAGGAGGTAGGTTATTGAAAGCAGTGAAAAGGTTTTACGAGGATAGTGAGGCACAGGTTAGAGTATGTAGGCGAGAGGGAGATTATTTCCCAGTAAAAGTAGGCCTTAGACAGGGATGTGATGTCACCGTGGTTGTTCAATATATTTTTAGATGGAGTTGTAAGAGAAGTGAGTGCTCGGGTGTTGGCAAGAGGTATGGGGTTAAAAGATAAAGAATCTAATACAAAGTGGGAGTTGTCACAGTTGCTCTTTGCTGATGACACTGTGCTTTTGGGGGATTTTGAAGAGAAGTTGCAGAGGTTGGTGGATGAGTTTGGTAGGGTATGTAAAAGAAGGAAATTAAAAGTGAATACAGTGGACCCCCGAGTAACGAACACCCTGGAAATCGTACAATTATGTAAGTATAATATTGTAAGTGGTTTTGTAAGTGTATTTTTGGGGGTCTGAAATGGACTAACCTACCTGACATTATTTCTTAAGGGAGTAAATTCGTACGGTAATGGCACTTGAGCAGGCTTCTGGAATGAATTTTGTACGTTACTCGGGGGTCCACTGTATAGGAAAGAGTAAGGTGATGAGGATAACAAAAAAATTAGATAACGAAAGATTGGATATCAGATTGGAGGGAGAGAGTATGGAGGAGGTGAATGTGTTCAGATATTTGGGAGTGGATGTGTCAGCAGATGGGTATATGAAGGATGAGGTGAATCATAGAATTAACGAGGGGAAAAAGGTGAGTGGTGCACTGAGGAGCTTGTGGAGACAGAGAACTTTATCCATGAAAGCAAAGAGGGAATGTATGAGAGTATAGTTATACCAACACTCTTGTATGGGTGTGAGACATGGGTTGTGAATGTTGCAACAAGGAGAAGGCTGGAGGCAGTGGAGATGTCGTGACTGAGGGCAATGTGTGGTGTGAATATAATGCAGAGAATCCGTAGTTTGGAGATTAGGAGGAGGTGTGGGATTAGCAAAACTATTATCCAGAGAGCTGAGGAGGGGTTGTTGAGATGGTTTGGACATATAGAAAGAATGGAGCAAAATAGAATGACTTCGAGAGTGTATAAATCTGTAGTGGAGGGAAGGCGGGGTAGGGGTCGGCCTAGGAAAGGTTGGAGGGAGTGGGTTAAGGAGGTTTTGTGTGCAAGAGGCTTGGACTTCCAGGAAGCATGCGTGAGCGTGTTAGATAGGAGCGAATAGAGACAAGTGGTTTTTAGGACTTGACGTGCTGTTGGAGTGTAGGCAAGGTAACATTTATGAAGGGTTTCAGGGAAACCGGCAGGCCGGACTTGATTCCTGGAGATGGGAAGTACAGTGCCGGCACTCTGAAGGAGGGGTGTTAATGTTGCAGTTTTGTAGCTGTAGTGTAAGCACGCCTCTGGCAAGACAGTGATGCAGTGAATGATGATGAAGTTTTTCTTTGTCGGGCCACCGTGCCTTGGTGGGAAACGGCTGATGTGTTAATAAAAAAAAAAGGACGTTAGATATAAGAAGGCACTG
This sequence comes from Cherax destructor, assembly GCA_009830355.1. Lineage (NCBI taxonomy): Eukaryota > Metazoa > Arthropoda > Malacostraca > Decapoda > Parastacidae > Cherax > Cherax destructor. Next base: position 17,009 of record WNWK01019583.1, read on the forward strand.
TTAGAGTGCACAGGAAAAATTTGTAGGTAAAAGAGGATGGATGCAGATGGGATGAAAAATGATTGTTGGAATGTTGAGGTAAAGAGGGTGTTAAGGGACAAAATGTTAGCATATGAGAGGTTTTTATAATAATAATAATAATAATACTTTATTGAGACATGGTACAGTGATACATGGTTGGGTAGACAAGATACATAGTTGTTGATGAGATGTACATGCCAAAAGCCCCTAATATGCTGTGCATTGCGGGCATTCTTAGGACTACTTAATTATAGACTACATGGTAAAAAGTTATGGTTGATAATTTATAAAATAAGTATAATTGTGTATCTAAGTTATAAAGTTTGAATATAAGTTGGACATATCAATTAATTGTAGCAATGCAACTAATTGAGTGAGATAACATTTAGAACAATTAATTGCAATGCAGTTACAGTTTACGTGGTCATTATAATGTAAATGTTATGGAAACAGTTAGCTTAGTATGTATTATTCATAACAGGTTTTTACATTTAAGTGATTAGTAAGTTTTTTACACTTAAGTGATTATTCTACTTTGTTGGGAATGTTTGATATTGAGCATTTAGGTTTGGGTGAGAAGGTGGTTTTTTAGCATCGTTTTAAATTGGGGTACAGGCAGGGTTTCCTTGGCAATGACAGGTAATGAATTCCAAATTTTCGTGCCTTTTATATGCATTGAGTTTTTACATAGTGTTAGATGGACACGGGGAACATCGAGGAGTGATCTGTGTCTAGTGTTATGGTCATGTGTCCTGTTAAAATTGGTAAGGAGAAGTTTGAGTGGTGGGTTAATATTTGCATAGAGTGTTCTATGTATGTAATAGGCACAGTAAAACGTATGGATGTCTTTTATGGTGAGTAAGTTTAGGTTTTTGAATATTGGAGGAGTATGTTGTCTGGAGTGTGAATGTGTTATCATTCTAACTGCTGCAATGTAGAAATGATATACTACAGTGGACCCTTGATATTCGAACATTCTTCATTCCAGAATGCTGTTCAAGTGCTGTTACCAAACGAATTTATTCCCATAAGGAATGATGTAAATTAGATTAGTCCATTTCAGACCCTCAAAATAATAAACTTACATAACAGGGTGAGTTTTGGAGTGTTCGAATAGCGAGGGTCCACTGTATATAGAAGCCAGAGTATAGAGTGGTGAGGAAGTGTAAATGTTCAGGCAATGAGTGAATGGGTGAATCTTTGTCAGCAAATTTTGTTGAGAATAAGAAAAAAGTTCTGGAGAAAAATTAGTATGTTGAAAAGCCTATGGAGCAAATAGACTTCGCACAGGAATAAAAAAAAGGAAAATATTTGGCCTGTGAGTGCAAATTAACCTTCCAGATTTCTTAAGCTGTGGCATGATTACGTGCTGAATAATAAATTATTCTGGAAGTGGTCTTTTTTTTCACTTAGTTATGCATAAGTTTTATGTCTATTTTTTCTCTATTTTGTAGAAGCCATGACTCTAAAATCTCAATTTTTCTGGTGTTATTGAGCTCATTTCCTGACAATTTCTAAAATGGAATTAGGTTTTTACATTTTTTAACATGACCAAATTTAAAGTGTAAATTTTTTGCTTTCAACTTACAGACAAATAGACCTCAAGAAAAACTCAAGTTGTTTGTTCAGCTTGTGAAAAAACGCACGTCTGAAGATTTGATAGAGGAACTTAAGACAAAGACTCCCTTAAATCCCGAGGACACAGCCTTGAAAAGTAAGTTGTCATCTCAGAATTTTATGCAAAAACTTATTTTAGCATAATGTTACTTTCCTGACTATAATTTACTTATTTAATCCTTTGATTGTCGCAACTGTGTCGCAAAATATTCGAAAAAAAAATTATTTTTTCTTATGAAATGATAGAATCTTTTCCCAGTGGTAATGACTCCAAAAGTTCGAAATTGATGGAAAACTTACGAAATTACACTCTCGCGAAGATAGTGATCTCAGATATTTACGCATCGGCGATTTCATCCACTTTGATCCCTATTTTCGGCCAATTCCATTGTTCCAGTCGACCAAACTCGGCTATTTCTTTAGAACTCCATTTGTTCTATCGATTGAGTACAAGAAACCGCCCATTTACCGATTTCAACTACCCAATAGAGTGGTCAGAAATTGGCAATTTGGCCAATTTCACGCAAATTAAAAAAGATGCCAATTTCAAAATAGGGTCCAGAATGAACAATGCAGACATTCCTGGCACTAAAATAACATTTTCTCTGTTCATCAGTCACGTCTCCAGGCCCCTCTTATATTACTCTTGCTTTCTATTGAATTTTTATTCACAAAAAAATAGAAGATTTACTGTTATGCAGACTACTGCATTATTGTAATAATTGTATAAATAATGTCAACCCATTCGTGACTGTGTATTAGAATGGCTAGTTGGACACTTATTGGACAATGATGTCATTTGTTTACTCTTGAATATCAGCAAAAATCGAACAGTTCTGCTAATTTGAGCTCAATTTCAAGGTCCTTTTCATCTTGAAACCAATCAAAATCATCTCTATTTCTGTAATATGTCTTCCATTCTATCAAATGAGACCAAGAAAACGAGAATACAACCATAAATACTATATGAAAATACACCTCAAAGTCGGCGTTTTAATCCAAAAACACGGTCGGAGGTTTTTTCTCATGCACTGCGTGCTGCAGGATTTTTTTGTACTGTGCACACTGACCACACAGACCCATTCTCTCACATGTGGGCCTACCAGCTTTCTCTCGCTTGATTTGAAGACGCTAGAATTTTTGTGTATTAATACAGTAGACCCTCATTTAGCACGGTAGTTACGGTCCTGAAAACATCGTGTTAGATAATTAAAATAACTTATGGGAAAAATAGGGTTATGTTCCTGGGAGTTCCCAAAAAGCCAAAAAAGTTTTTTTTAGACCAACAGATCTTGCAAAAATTGAAGACGAATATGTAATTGTAGTTCATTGTCGTGATATATTACTGCTTAAGACTATAAATGCAATATAAATAATATTATTTCTTACCTTAAATTGTGGGTAATGATGTTTGTGGATGATTGTAAAGAGAGTGGAGAGTTATGCTGTGGCCCTACTGGGCTGAGGTGGATGGTAGAGGTTCTGGTACTGAAGTCGATGGTTGTACTAGAGTGTCTAACTTTAAGTCATTCAGTCAGTCAAGTCATTCAGTAAGTCAAGTGATTCAGTAAGTCAGTCAAGTCATTCAGTAAGTCAGACAAGTGATTCAGTAAGTCAGGCAAGTGATTCAGTAAGTCAGTCAAGTGATTCAGTAAGTCAGTCAAGTGATTCAGTAAGTCAGTCAAGTGATTCAGTAAATCAGTCAAGTGATTCAGTAAATCAGTCAAGTGATTCAGTAAGTCAGGCAAGTGATTCAGTAAGTCAGGCAAGTGATTCAGTAAGTCAGTCAAGTGATTCAGTAAGTCAGTCAAGTGATTCAGTAAGTCAGTCAAGTGATTCAGTAAGTCAGACAAGTGATTCAGCCAAGTCAGTGAGTCATTCAGCCAAGTCAGTGAGTCATTCAGTCAAAGTCAGTAAGTCATTCAGTCAAGTCAGTAAGTCATTCAGTCAAATCAGTAAGTCATTCAGTCAAGTCAGTCAGTCAAACTTATGTTTACCTCTTTTTATGTGTACAAAGATTTATCAAAATGCAATGAAAATGAGAAAATGTATGTAAATAAACACAGCGAGCTTCCCGGTTATGGTCGTCCTGCACTCGTATGAATCAAACTGAACGCTGGGAGGGATGCGTGGGTGGGTGAGGGTGGCTGGGGATAGCAGTATGACTCCCCCACTGACTCAGTGGTTTAACCCACCGCAGGCGACCCTGCGCTCAAAATTTTTTCCCCTCCAGCGAATCGTGTAATATAAGGTTTAAGTCGTGTTAGATAAAAATGTGCCGCAATTCTTCAATCGTGTAATACCCAAAACGCGCAACATAAAGTCGTGCTAAATGAGGGTCTACTGTATGTCAAAAACACTGGCTCGTAAGATGTATATATACGACAGAAACAGTCAAAGGGTTAAATGTATTGCATGTTCAGTATTGTGTGTTTGTAAATGAATGATGGTGAATGTGTTTACTTCTCTGAATTAACTGGTCACTAGCTGATCTCAATTTCAAATAGTACTACCAATCAGCTTGTGACCAGTCACAACTACTACCAGCCAACTAAGCCCCTGTGACAAATATTACCAGTCTGCTAGTCACGAGTCAGTTCTTGATTATCAGGTTGCTATTTGATAGTCTAACAGCTCAAGTTCTTAGGGTGTGAGTAAGGTAACATAAAGGGATTGAGGGAAATCAATTAGCCAGACTTTGAGTTCTTGAGGTAGAACATTCAGTGCCTCCACTTAAAGATTGGTTGGAAATGTTGAATTGTGATGTACATGAACTTGAGGCGAGACAACTCTTGAATGAATTATGGTAATTTATTTCTTTGTTTAGGTCACCCTGCCTTAACTGGAAATGACAATCAAAACAACTTGATAATAGTTTCATCTCCATTTTTTAGTGATTGTTCCAGTCATGATGTGGGTAAAATGGGGAGTGTAAAGGACTGGAATAATAGACATCCTTTGCTCTGGTAGTGGTGTATTATCAATGGTTGTATGTGTCTGCCAAGCTAATGTCCTGCCTGAATGGAGTCCAGGTTCCATCTGACACTCACACTGAGAGGTGTGGGGGAATTACAAATATGAAGGGGCCACGGGGTACACACCTTCCAACCGTCATATGGTTGTTACACTTCTTTCTTTCTTTCAACACGTCGGCCGTTTCCCACCAAGGCGGGGTGGCCCAAAAGGAAAAACGAAAGTTTCTCCTTTTACAATTAGTAATATACACAGAAGAAGGGGTTACTAGCCCCTTGCTCCCGGCATTTTAATCGCCTCTTACGACATGCATGGGGTTGTTACACTTATATTATTAAAATACATAATGGCCTATAGATAGCAATGACAGTATTGACAACGATATTAAGAATTAATATTTGTTGTTGTTTATCCACAGTTAAAGAGAAGCTACAGGAGGACAATTCGGGTGATGAAATAGCCCCCACAACCCTTCATTGCTCTTTACTGTGTCCTCTTGGTAAAGCTAGAATGAAGCTACCATGCCGAGCTTCCACATGTAGCCACTTTCAGTGCTTTGATGCTGTTATATATCTTCAAATGAATGAATGTAAGCCAAAGTGGTTGTGTCCTGTTTGTTCACAACCAGCCGAGTATGACCATCTGCAGATTGATGGGTAAGGCAGCCAAATTTCTTTTTCTCAATAAAAGATTAAAATGTTCTGTAATTGAAGGAGTGTGAAGCAATGTATTACTGTATATAGAAGAAGAATAGAGACAGAATGAAAATTTCATTAAAAGTGAATATAGGTAGAGCTGTAGAATGATTGACTTGGGTCATAGGAAAACATGTATGGAAGTTAAGAGAAAGAAGGGGACACTTCATCCCTACTGATAGCTGTTTTTTAGCTACTCCCATTATAATACTACATATATGATGACCTGTTTTATTTTCTTCATTTCAGAATTAAAAATCTACATACATTGTCACGTGTGTTTAATTGTATCTACCTTTTTCACATTTTCTTCATCTCGACTCTCACTTATATGAGCAGTTAGGACAGTAATAATTATAATAACTTCATGTTTCTCAGTATAAGTAAGTGTTCCACATTAGGATATCAAATTAGCAGATGCCATTGTTTTGAGAGAGATTTCTAAAATTAAAGATCTTTTCACATATTAAATTTCCTTTAATGCAGTTATAATAGATTATATGACTAAACCTTGTTACCAAATGCCTCCAACTTTTATTTTATTTTAAAAAATTTCCCACAGGTATTTCACATCAGTCTTAGAAAAAAATGTTGACACTGACAAAATAATACTGCTTGCTGATGGCAGCTGGAAACCTCTTGAATCTGCTGACAAGAGGCAATACCAATTCGTCAGTAGCATTTGTGATAATTCCATAGCTGAGGATTCAGAGCCTGCACACTATGACAAAACAGTCATTATAGATAGTGACGAGGATATTAGCAGTCACGAGTGTATAGAAGAATCTACACTGGAGGATAATCATGAAAGTATGGGTAAGACATACCATTACAGATGGATGGGTTTTATATGGGTTCATAAATAGTCCAGCTATAGTCTCTTCTTTCATATTGTTTTTTATTAAAAGGGGAGACTCAGCTGTATTTTAAAAGTACAGTGGACCCTCGGTTTTCGCCGAAAATTCTTTCCAGAATGCTGCTCAAGTGCCATTACCGAACGAATTTATTTCCTTAAGAAATAATGTCACGTAGGTTAGTCTATTTCAGACCCCCAAAAATACACTTGCAAAAGCACTTACGAAAATACACTTACATAAATGTTCGAGTTTGGAGATGACCGAAAACCGAGGGACCACTCTACAGTGGACCCCCGAGTTACGAGCACCTCGGAAATCGTACAGTTATGTAAGTATAATATTGTAAGTGCTTTTGTAAGTGTATTTTTGGGGGTCTGAAATGGACTAACCTACTTGACATTATTCCTTAAGGAAGAAAATTCGTTCGGTAATGGCACTTGAACAGGCTTCTAGAATGAATTATGCGCGTTACTCGGGGGTCCACTGTAATTAGGTATCCTTGAAGGGATACCCATAAGTGGTTGAGAGAATATTTTGTTGTCTTCTAAGATTTTCATTTAGAATGCCTGAGGAGATTGGCTTTCAAATTTTCCATGCTGGTGTATTGTAAGTGCAAAAAGGTTCAAGTATATCCAGTGGACCCCCGGTTTACGATATTTTTTTGTTCAAGAATGCTGTTCAAGTGCAATTACCGAACGAATTTATTCCCATAAGGAATAATGTGAATTAGATTAGTCCTTTTAGACCCCAAAACAACACTTACAAAAGCACGCACAAAAATAAACACATAAAAGGGCGAGTTTGGAGACCATCGTAAACCGGGGGTCCACTGTACAGTGGACCCCCGGATTTCGTACTGCTCCCAATTCGAACAATTATGTAAGTGTATTTTTGTAAGTATATTTTTGGGGGTCTAAACGGACTAATCTAATTTACATTATTCCTTATGGGAACAAATTCGTTCGGTAACGGCACTCGAACAGCATTCTGGAACGAATTATGGCTGATAACCAGGGGTCCACTTTATTGGCATGTGCAGGTGCCCCTAGTCAGATTCATATAGAACAATCCTGATTTTGGTTTCTGCACAATAACTTTAGGAGGAAGTGCGGAATTACCAAAACTATTATCCAGAGGGCTGAGAAGGGGTTGTTGAGATGGTTTGGACACGTAGAGAAGATGGAATGAAATAGAATGACTTCGAGAGTGTATAAATCTGTAGTGGAGGGAAGGCGGGGTAGGGGTCGGCCTAGGAAATGTTGGAGGGAGGGGGTAAAGGAGGTTTTGTGTGCAAGGAGCTTGGACTTCCAGCAAGCGTGTGTGTGTGTTAGATAGGAGCAAATGGAGACAAATGGGTTTTAGGACTTGACGTGCTGTTGGAGTGTAAGCAAGGTAACATTTATGAAGGGATTCAGGGAAACCGGCAGGCCGGACTTGAGTCCTGGAGATGGGAAGTACAGTGCTGGCACTGAAGGAGGGGTGTTAATGTTGCAGTTTTATAACTGTAATATAATCGTGCCTCTGGCAAGACAGTGATGGAGTGAATGATGAAAGTTTTTCTTTTTTTGGCCACCCTGCCTTGGTGGGAAACGGGCGATATGTTAATAAAAAATATAATAAATATAAACTTTAGAAAGCCTCTTCTTTTTATCTTACTTAGAAGAAGGTTGAGATTGTTATAGGAGTGTATAGAGGCCAATTTATCATTTCTATTAACCTTTTCAGGGTGGGACCCGTAGTTTGGGTCAGCCTTGTTGTTCTACGTGATGAGCTCAGCTCTCTCAGATATGCTGTGAGCGGTAAATTTGGGCTTAGATATGAGAGAATGGGTCTATGTGTTAAGTGTGCACCATATAAAAAAAATTGTGCAGCACCATTGCATAATGGGAAAAAACTGTGACCATGTTTTTGGTGTAAAACAGCGACTTTGCAGTGCACTATTTTCTTATGGTTTTTATGGTTGTATTCTTGGTTTCTTGGTCTCATTTGATAAAATGAAAGATATATTACAGAAATAGATATGATTTTGATTAGTTTCAAGGATGAAAGTACAGTGGAACCCCGACTAACGAACGCTCCATATAGCGAACAAATCGTGTAACGAACGCTTTTTTCGCAAAATATTTTTCTCATGTAGCAAACATTTACTCGTGTAGCGAACCGTACCAGACCTGTCCGGCTGCCCCGCGCAAGCGCGGCGAGGCGAACAGGACGCCAGTCAAGCGTTGTTTACACTTGAGAGAACATTACCCCGCGCGCTCTTTCAAACATTCACAATACTTTTGTTGTGTTTATTACTGGTTCAGTGATTGTCACTGTGAAATAAGTCACCATGGGTCCAAAGAAACTTCCTAGTGGCACCCCTGTGGTAAAGAGAGTGAGGACCACCATCGAACTGAAGAAAGAGATTGTAGAAAAATATGAGTGTGGCGTACGTGTGAGTGAGCTTGCCAGGATGTACAACAAAAACAAATCTAGTATCGGCACTATCCTGGCAAAGAGAAATGAGATCAAGGAAGCTAATGTTGCAAAAGGGGTTGATATGTTAACGAAAAATAGATCGAAAACAGTGGATGAGGTTGAGAAGTTGTTGATGGTGTGGATAAACAATAAACAGATAGCAGGTGATAGTATTTCCATGGCGATAATTTGTGAAAAGGCAAGGAAGTTCCACGCAGATCTTGTCAAGATAATGCCTGGAACCAGTGGTGAGGAGAGTGATTTTAAAGCCAGCAGAGGCTGGTTTGAGAGGTTTAAGAAACGTAGAGGACTGTGGACAGTTATTTCACGAGGCAGGGATCCAGTGACTCTCAAGCTGGTCCTAGTGGTATTAAAAGAAAAAGAAGGGAAGTAACCCCAGATAAGGACTTGTTGCCTGAGGTCATTTTGGAGGGGGATTTCCCTTCCAACCACTAACACCCTCCCCCTGTCGTCCTCCCTATCTTCCAAATGCCTGCAACTCTCTTCAATAAAGGTAAGTAAATGTTATTTATTAATCTGTTTTTTTATTATTTAGTATTAGTAGTAGTATTTATTGTTTTAATAATGTGGTTTTGTGTATGTAGAACTATAATTAAAATGTATTTTTTGTGAATATTTTTGGGTGGAACGGATTAATTGTATTTACATTATTTCTTATGGGAAATAAGGTTTTGAATTACGAACTTTTCGTGTTAAGAACTAGCTCCTGGAACGGATTAAGTTTGTTAGTCGAGGGACCACTGTAGCTTGAAATTGAGCTCAAAGTAACGGAAATGTTTGATTTTTGCTGATTATCCAGAGTACACAGATTACGTCACTCATCCAATATGCATGCATCTGGTCGGTCTGATACGTGTTCACAAATACACTGACATTATTTATACAATTATTGCAGTAATGCAGTATGCATAACAGTAAATCTTCTAATTTTTGTGTGAATAAAAATTCAAAATGGAAAGCAGGCATAATATAAGAGAGGTCTGGGGAAGTAAGTAATGAACAGAGGAAATGTTTTTTAGTGCCAGGAATGTCCACATTGTTTTATTCTGCACTGTATTTTTAAATTGTTTTTTTTTTAATTTTATGCAAAATTGGCCACATTGACAATTTCAGATCACTTTATTGAGTAGTTAAAATAAGTAAATGAGCGGTTTTTTTTTGTACTCAGTCGATAGAATAGAAAGAATACTAGTGAAATAACTGAGAGTTTTGGGCAACTGGAACATTGGAATTAGCTGAAAATAGTGCTTAAAGTGGGCGAAATTACCGATGTGTAAATATCACCAAGACCGCTAACTTTGCAAGAATGTAATTCCACAAGTTTTCCATCAGATTTTGTACTTTTGGTTTCATTACCTTTGCAAAAAGATTATCATTTCATTTTTGTTTTCTTTTGACCCTGAGAGCAAGTTTGAGATCAGGGGTCTTGACCCTGAAAGGTTTAAAAATGGTGCAATTTTTACTTGAAATAACTTTAGTATGCCACTTAATGGCTTCAGTTTTTAATAGTTAATGCATCGTATGGTTAGGATGGTACCCATTGAGTTTAGGCTATGTTTTTATTGAAGTACTGTAATTGAAATCTGGGTTTTTATGTGATAGTTTGTGTGCCTCATTTGATAAGCTTCAAACCTTCAGTGCTGATGTATTTTACTTAGATGCTGTACATTGTTGTTTGATTGTAGGTGCCAGTTTGCAAAATTTTGTCACTAAAGCTGTCTGTGGTAGTAGAAAGTTAGTACAGTGGACCCCCGGAAATCGAACATAATTCGTTCCAGAATGCTGTTCTAGTGCCGTTACCGAACGAATTTGTTCCCATAAGGACAAATGTAAATTAGATTAGTCCATTTCAGACCCCCAAAAATACACTTACAAAAGCACTTACAAAAATACACTTACATAATAGTTCAAGTTGGGAGCTGTTTGATTTTCGGGAGTCCACTGTATGTCTTAGTGGAAGGTTGGGATTGATTTTAGGCTGTGCAGGTGTCAGTTTGCCAGTACATGTAGTAGTATTAAAGATATTCAAATAGTAGTTTTCGTGTGTTAGCTTGTGAATGCTTCTTATTATTTATTCTAGATCTTCAGTACTGATATTTAACTACATAACAAATGTATGCTGCAAACTATACTATTAATTTTGTGTTCATTAAGGTAGAGGAGACTGAGCTTTTGGAATACAGTAAAACTTCTCATTAATGGACTAAGTATGGGAGGGGGTGTACGAATGTCCAGTTGTCTTTGAAGTAGTGAACTAAGTTTGCTGATGCAGTAGGCAACCGGACACTAAAAATACTGGTACTGTAACCTACAGTACCAGTATTACAGTATAGTTCTGTATTGTACAGTAATTTTATTGTATTCTGTGTAATTTACCTTAATTTTACTCATCTTTCATGGTGAAGAGATGAGGGATAAATTGCTGTAATTGATAGTGGTGACTCAAAATAACTTTTATTCGAGTCAGAGGAGCTGTGAAGCTCTCCTAGTGAAATAATATAGTTGGCTGAGATGATGTAGGTGGCTGAAAAGATGTAGATGGCTGAGATGATGTAGATGGCTGAGATGATGTAGGTGGCTAATCAGAGAAACCATAAATGGTTTGGAAATTGTTGAAAGAGAAACAGATTTAAAGATTGTATCCAGCTTTAATGGCTTACCATGTTGATGATGGCCCCTTATGATACACTCTCTGAGAATTCGTAAGCATGGATAATGGGCCTTCACTTCACTTTTGTCAGAGAGGTCAATGTACCTGATGAAAACATTAATTGCCTCTCTTACAACTGACAGCTTTGGTGGCCTTTCAATCTCCTCTTCGTCATCATCATCATTGCTGCACTGTTCTATGCCAAAACACTGCTCTGTTCTTTCTGCATCATTCAACATTTGGCAACCAGGATCACCATCATTTTCTTATATCCATGCCATCCCATCTTTCCTCTATAATTTCTGTTTCTCCCACCCTCTGAAGGATACGATGAAATCACTGGCGTCACACCATTCCATACCTTACCTTTGATATACCTTTGAAGAGTTTCGAGAGTTTCTCTACTCTCTGAGCCCGGCCATGGGCCAGGCTCATCTGGTGCTCGCCTGGTCAACCAGGCTGTTGCTGCTGGAGGCCCGCTGCCCAACGTATCCATCACAGCCTGGTTGATCTGGCACCTGGTGAAGATACTTGTCCAGTTTCCTCTTGAAGGCTTTTACACTTGTCCCAGCCGTGTTTCTGATATTTTCTGGTAAGATGTTGAATAGTCTGGGACCCCGGATGTTGATACAGTGTTCCCTTATTGTCCCCACTGCACCCCTGCTCCTCACTGGGTTTATTTTACACTTTCCTCCCATATCTCTCACTCCAGTAGGTTGTTATGGCAGTGTGCAAATTTGGGACCAGGCCCTCAACTCCTTTCCAGGTACAGTGGACCCCCGGAGTTCGTACTGCTCTAAACTCGAACAATTACTATGTAAGAGTGTGTAAAGGTAGAAAGTTAAAAGTGAACATAGATAAGAGTAAGGTGATGAGGGTATCAAACGATTTAAATAAAGAAAAATTGGATATCACATTGGAGAGAGGAATTATGGAAGAAGTAAATGTTTTCAGATATTTGGGAGTTGACGTGTCAGCGGATGGGTTTATGAAGGATGAGGTTAACCATAGAATTGATGAAGGAAAAAAGGTGAGTGGTGCATTGAGGTATCTGTGGAGACAAAAAAAACGTTATCCATGGAGGCAAAGAAGGGAATGTATGAAAGTATAGTGGTACCAACACACTTATATGGGTGTGAAGCATGGGTTGCAAATGCTGCAGCGAGGAGGAGGCTGGAGGCAGTGGAGATGTCCTGTCTAAGGGCAATGTGTGGTGTAAATATTATGCAGAAAATTCGGAATGTGGAAATTAGGAGAAGGTGTGGAGTTATTAAAAGTATTTGTCAGAGGGCTGAAGAGGGGTTGTTGAGGTGGTTTGGTCATTTAGAGAGAATGGATCAAAGTAGAATGACTTGGAGAGCGTATAAATCTGTAGGGGAAGGAAGGCGGGGTAGGGGTCGTCCTAGAAAAGGTTGGAGGGAAGGGGTAAAGGAGGTTTTGTGGGCGAGGGCTTGGACTTCCAGCAAGCATGTGTGAGCGTGTTAAATAGGAGTGAATGGAGACGAATGGTTTTGGGACATGACGATCTGTTGGAGTGTGAGCAGGGTAACATTTTGTGAAGGGATTCAGGGAAACCAGTTAATTGGTTTAGTTGGACTTGAGTCCTGGAAATGGGAAGTACAATGCCTGCACTTTAAAGGAGGGGTCTGAGATAGTGACAGCTGGGAGGGACTATTCTCAGCTGTCGTATCTGAGCTCCTCTGCAAAGACAGTGATTATGTATGAGTGTGGTGAAAGTGTTGAATGATGATGAAAGTATTTTCTTTTTGGGGATTTTCTTTCTTTTTGGGTCACCCTGCCTCGGTGGGAGACGGCCGACTTGTTGAAAAAAAAAAAAATTGTAAGTGCTTTTGTAAGTGTATTTTTGTAAGTGCTTTTGTAAGTGTATTTTTGGGGGTCTAAAAGGACTAATCTAATTTACATTATTCCTTATGGGAACAAATTCGTTCGGTAACGGCACTTGAGCAGCATTCTGGAATAAATTAATGACGAACTCCGGGGTCCACTGTACAGTGGACAGATGACATTTCTGTCCGACTTGGACCATTTACAAAGTCACACTAACAGAAAGGAGAGAAGGAGGGAGTATATATAGGCCAGCAGACAGAAGGAAAGGAAGAAAAGTAATGGTATAGATAGTAGTAGTAGTACTAGTGTATAGTGTATTGTTTCAGTCACAGTATTGTGCCTTTTTGTTATTTTTGTACCATCTGTGCTGCATAAATTTTCAAGCCTTTGGTAAGCAGGTGCATTATTAAACAGCAGAAGAGCCTTGACATCCTAAGGATCTAGTTTAAGGACCACTATCTGGAACTTGTATATTTCAGGGACGAAATGTGTAAAAAAAACAGTCGCCAAATACATCCGTGTCAAACCAGGTTTTCTTATCCTTGCAATAATTTACTGGCAGCTCATTCATGCAATCCTTTAAAGCACAAGTCCATTCTGATTTGCCTGTGACTCTGTTTCAAATGGTGAGAACCATCAGCATTAGCACAGCATGTTACTGAGAAGTGGTTCTTTGCTGAGCTTATGGCCTGATGTTCTGTCTTCATGCTAAAAGGCTACTGTGTTGAAGGAGAGTGAATGCTAAAAGAGACCAGTCTCATCAGCATTATGCAGTTAAGATAGGAGCTTCTCACTGTCAGATTATTTAACATTTAATCTAAACGGGTCAACTTTGTGGTCCACTACCAGCCTCGCCATAATGTATACATGTTACTCAAGCCATAATGATTACAGAAATGCCTAAGTCAACCGTTACTTTCTTGAAATTCTACGTTCATATGCTTTGCTAGCTTATGAGCAGCAGAGTGAAGATCAGCACCACAAACATTGATACTAACATAACATTGTTGAATATTCCATTTATACACTGCTTCTTCAAGCCTTTTTTTCATGGGGTGTTTTCATATGCTTTCTAGAGTTAATTGTTGAATATTTATGGCTAGCATCTACACTAAACTTAAGAGCATAGACTGTAAGTTCTTTCTTCTACAGATATCAGACACTGTTTCTTAACACCATATTCTTCACATACCTGTGCCACTGAGATGCCAGATTCAACTTTCTTTGTTTGTTCAAGTTTCTTCTTAATATTGAGAACCACACGTTATCTCTTGCCTCCTCCACTTGCTCAAGAAGCCGTTGTTAATTGCACTTTACTTAACATGTTGATAAAGTCAAACAAAATGCTCTAAATCCAGGAAAAATGAGTCTGAATGATGAGTGAATGAACACAAATAATAAACTAGCACGATTGGACAACTACTCAATTAACAGTCAAAATGGACAGGTCCTGGACATGGCTGCTTTGGCCAGTACCGGACAAACTTCAGAGTTAGCAAACTTGGTGCAGTACTTCAGAAGACAACTGGACACTTTTGCTTATGGACCTTTGTCCGATAATTAAGAGTGTTTGGCTGGCCAGTTTTTTGTCCCAAATTGCCAAAAATCCATTAATGAGAGGTTTTACTATAGTATATAGATACCCTTCTCTGATCTTGCAATGATTGAAACAGATATGCAGTAGTTTATATTAATACAGCCTCTCCTCAGTTAACGACAGAGTTCTGTTCCTAAGACCACGTCATTAAACGAATTCGTCGCTAAGTGAGGAGCATACTATAATGGTAGTGAGTTTGTGTCAGCCATCTTTGATATTGTTTTAATGTCACCTTTGCACCATTTATAACATTTCTGGTATATATTTAAATGTTTATACAGTAGTATACTGTATATTGAAATAAACAGAATAGAGGAAATCAGCTCTAATATACATTATTTAGGTATGAATATTGGTCAGAGAGCCCGTCGTAAGTCTGAGGCGTCGGTAAACGATTACGTCGCTAATTGAGGAGAGGCTGTATACTGATTGTATATTATTGGTTGTGGTAGTTTTTCAATCTTTTTATCTTTCAGTTCATGGCAGCGGTACTGCTACAACTGAATGTTCATCAGTGGAAACAATCACCCTGAGTGATGATGAATCACTCTCCTCTAGTTCTCAAGCTAGTTCTCAGAGTGATGGGGTCAGCAGTAAAGCCCAGACACCCCTAGTGGGAACCGTAAGATCCATCTCTGGAAAATTCCAGTCACCTAACTTGCATGAAACTCCTGAATCGCTTTCCTTTACATCTCGGACATTCAACTCTTCCTCTCCCAACATTTTCTCTGTTTCCATTGCTCAGCTGTTTACCTCTTCAACTCCGCAGCGTTCTGGACGCAGAAAGATGAGGCCATTATTGGCTTCTATACCTACAAGGAGATCTAAAAGGATTAAACAGGATATGATGAATACTAACAAAAATAACTCCCTCAGCAACTTGACCATTAGCAGTAGAAATATTAGCAGAGACAGCTGTACATTTAGTGAAAACAGTGTGAGCAGCACTTTAGATAACAGTGAAAATAGTGGCCTAAATGTCATTACAAATAACAGTGAAAACAGGACCATAAATAGCAATAGTGATATCAACACAGGTGAAGATGGTTTTGTTTTAACAATAAACAATTCCACCACTTCCTTAGTAGAAGACATTTCTGGAGCATCATTTATTCCCCTTACATTGCCTGGTAAGTTACCATTACTATTTTCTTTTTACAATCAAGGCTTAAAGCTAGTAAAATTTGTAGGAGCATTTACTAATAACAAATCATTATTGATTATAATATATTTGTTTAGTACTGTATGATTATGTTGTCATTGTGTAAATATATAAGAAAT
Organism: Cherax destructor; assembly: GCA_009830355.1. Taxonomy (NCBI): domain Eukaryota; kingdom Metazoa; phylum Arthropoda; class Malacostraca; order Decapoda; family Parastacidae; genus Cherax; species Cherax destructor. Next base: position 33,029 of record WNWK01019583.1, read on the forward strand.
GCTACTCAGTAACAAGATTGTCAATTGGGTATCCACATTTTAAGGTGAGGAATTTTTTAGTGGCCATTAACCCACTACTAAGCATTCTACAAATTGAGATAGTTTCTAGCTAAAAAAAAAGCATTTGGCCCAAAAACTGATGTTTATGTTAATACCATGCACAGTATATATATATACCAGTGGTACAGCCAGGATATCAGTCTGAGGAGGGCTTAAGCTGGGATTTCAGTTGAAGAAGGGGGCTTAAAAATTATAAAATCCTGAAAAAAATCTTAGAATTTATTTTAAAAACATGACTTTTCTTTCTTTCTTCTTTCAACACGTCGGCCGTTTCCCACTGAAGCGGGGTGGCCTAAAAAGGAAAAACGAAAGTTTCTCCTTTTACATTTAGTAATATATACAGGAGAAGGGGTTACCAGCCCCTTGCTCCCGGCATCTTAGTCGCCTCTTACGACACGCATGGCTTACGGAGGAAGAATTCTGTTCCACTTCCCCATGGAGAAAAGGAAATAAGAACTAGTAAGAAAATAGAAGAAAACCCAGAGGGGTGTGTATATATACAGTGGTACCCCGGTTTACGATATTTTTTCATTCCAGAATGCTGTTCAAGTGCCATTACCAAACGAATTTATCTCCTTAAGAAAAGTTGTAAAATAGACTAGTCCTTTTAGACCCCCAAAATTACACTTACAAAAGCATTTAAAAAAATAAACTTACATAAAAGGGTGAGTTTGGGGACCATCGTAAACCGGGGTACCACTGTATATGCTTGTACATGAATGTGTAGTGTGACCTAAGTGTAAGTAGAAGTAACAAGACATACCCGAAATCTTGCATGTTTATGAGACAGAAAAAAGACACCAGCAATCCTACCATCATGTAAAACAATTACAGGCTTTCGTTTTACACTCACTTGGCAGGACGGTAGTACCTCCCTGGGCGGTTGCTGTCTACCAACCTACTACCTAGAATGGCTTTTAGCATGTATGTGAAATTTCTTAAGCTATAAACTTTTTTTGGTCGCCAATGCATATAATATAGTGAAAATTAGCCATTAAAAAATAAATAAAAAGTATTTGCATCTTGAAGGACTTAAGCCCCCATTAGCACCCTCCATGGTTGTGCCACTGGTAGATATAGTAATCTCCCTCTTAATAACCATGATCTTCCTCTTTCAACAAACCAGCCGTATACCACCAAGGCAGGGTGGCCCAAAAAGAAAAACAGAAGTTTCTCTTCATAACTTTAGTAATGTACACAAGAGAAGGGGTTACTAGCCCCTTGCTCCCGGCATTTTAGTCACCTCTTACGACACGCATGGCTTACGGAGGAAGAATACTGTTCCACTTCCACATGGAGATACGGTGGACCCTCGGAAATTGAACACCTCGGCAATCGAACAAATCGGAATTAGAACACTTTTTTAGAACAAGTTTTGTTTCAGTAATCGAACACTTTCCGCCAATCGAACAAGTGCGTACCAGACCTGTCCTCCCAAGCGCGCTTGGGTGCCTCGCCGCGCAAGCGTCAGGAGCCAGTCTACCGTTGTTTATACTTGAGTGAACATTACCCTGCACGCTCGTCCAAACATTTCACAATTAATTGTGTTTGGAGCTTGTTCATTAAGTGGTCGAGAGAGGCAGTGGTAGAGGCAGGCAGTGGTAGAGGCAGGCAGTGGTAAAAGCAGGCAGTGGTAGAGGCAGGCGGTGGTAGAAAGAGGCAGTGGTAGAGGCAGGCAGTGGTAGAGAGGCAGTGGTAGAGGCAGGCAGTGGTAAAAGCAGGCAGTGGTAGAGGCAGGCAGTGGTAGAGGCAGGCGGTGGTAGAGAGAGGCAGTGGTAGTGAGAGGCAGTGGTAGAGAGAGGCAGTGGTAGAGGCAGTGGTAGAGAGGCAGTGGTAGAGGGAGGCAGTGGTAGAGGGAGGCAGTGGTAGAAGCAGGCAGTGGTAGAAGCAGGCAGTGGTAGAAGCAGGCAGTGGTAGAGGGAGGCAGTGGTAGAGAGAGGCAGTGGTAGAGAGAGGCAGTGGTAGAGGCAGGCAGTGGTAGAGGCAGGCATTGGTAGAGGCAGGCATTGGTAGAGGCAGGCAGCAGTAGAGGCAGCCAGGGGTAGAGGCAGGCAGCGGTTGAGGAAAGGCAGGGGTTGAGGAAAGGCAGGGGAAAAGGCAGGCAGGGGTAGAGGCAGGCAGGGGTAGAGGCAGGCAGTGGTAGAGGGAGGCAGTGGTAGAGGGAGGCAGTGGTAGAGAGAGGCATTGGTAGAGGCAGGCAGCGGTTGAGGAAAGGCAGGGGTAGAGGCAGGCAGCGGTTGAGGAAAGGCAGGGAAAGAGGCAGGCAGGGGTAGAGGCAGGCAGTGGTAGAGGCAGTCTTAATGTAGAGTGAGAGGTGAGTAAACAAGATTAAATGAATAAACGAGAGAGAATGAGTGTGTAGAAGGTTCGGGAGTTTTGTAAACAAACCATTTGTTGCTGCTGTTGCTGTTACCAGCCTGGACGCGAATGAATTCTGTTCACTCTGTGAAGCCGAATGGAAAAACATCTCATATTTATGTTAATTTACATGTATATGTTTATATGTTACGTAGCATGTTTATTATATAATTTTGAAAAAAATATCATAAATGGATTAAGCAAAATGTCTATATTAACGTTTTATACGCCTCAGAGTGATTATTATTGTGTTTTTATTATCTTTATTAATATGGCATCTTCAAGACTAATAACACACACTTAGTGATTTTAATGTGTTCCTGCATGCCAGCACAGGCGCAAGTTGTGGAGTTTAAAGCAGTTAAGTCAGTGACAAAGTGTAGCATTAAGTGTAGCATTAAGAGTGTGGCGATTAAGCAATAGATAAAGGACGAAACGAAATAAACTCCTGACATCATAAGCCACTCTGCCTATCTTCTGCAAGGTATGTAAATGGTGTATGTACACCTGTTCATTTGTACATTATGGTTTTCTTATGAAAGAAGTGATCTAATGCAGTTAGCATTACAAACTCCGTTTTCTCTTATACTAACACGTCTGAAGGAGGAAAGAATGGGAAGATGTTTTCATAGTTGGAGCAAGAATGCCTGCCACCACCGTCCTCCCCCGCCACCACATTCATAATGACATACATATTTTATTCATTCTAGAGTGTACGTATATCAGGTTTTTATGTTATTTATATTGTTTATTATGTCATATTAGATGAATTGTGATAGATAAATAAGCTGTCGAGTTGATAATAGCGTCATAGTGAAGTACTATTTTGTCATGCCTCCTGACAGCAGGAACAAATTAATTGTTTTTTTTTTTTTTTTTTATTAACTCATCGGCCGATTCCCACCAAGGCAGGGTGGCCCGAAAAAGAAAAACTTTCATCATCATTCACTCCATCACTGTCTTGCCAGAAGGGTGCTTTACACTACAGTTATAAAACTGCAACATTAACACCCCTCCTTCAGAGTGCCGGCACTGTACTTCCCATCTCCAGAACTCAAGTCCGGCCTGCCGGTTTCCCTGAATCCCTTCATAAATGTTACTTTGCTCACACTCCAACAGCACGTCAAGTATTAAAAACCATATGCCTCCATTCACTCCTATCAAATACGCTCACACATGCTTGCTGGAAGTCCAAGCCCTCGCACACAAAACTTCCTTTACCCCTCCCTCCAACCTTTCCTAGGCCGACCCCTACCCCGCCTTCCCTCCACTACAGATTTATACACCTCAAGTCACTCTGTCTCGCTCCATTCTCTCTACATGTCCAAACCACCTCAGCAACCCCTCCTCAGCTCTCTGAACAATCGTTTGGTAATCCCGCACCTCCTCCTAATTTCCAAACTCCGAATTCTCTGCATTATATTCACACCACACATTGACCTCAGACATGACATCTCCACTGCCTCCAGCCTTCTCCTCGTTGCAACATTCATCACCCATGCTTCACACCCATATAAGAGCGTTGGATAACTATACTCTCTACATTCCCTCTTTACTTCCATGGACAAGGTTCTTTGTCTCCACAGACCCGAAGTGCTCCACTCACCCTTTTCCCTCATCAATTCTATGATTCACCTCATCCTTCATAGACCCATCCGCCGACATGTCCACTCCCAAATATCTGAATACATTCACCTCCTCCATACTCTCCTCCTCCAATCTGATATCCAATCTTTCGTCACCTATTCTTTTGTTATCCTCATCACCTTACTCTTTCCTATATTCACTTTCAATTTTCTTCTTTACACACCCTACCAAATTCATCCACCAACCTCTGCAGCTTCTCTTCAGAATCTCCCAAAGCACAGTGTCATCAGCAAAAAGCAACTGTACAACTCCCACTTTGTATTTGCTTTATCTTTTAGCCCAACACCTCTTGCCAAGACCCTCGCATTCACTTCTCTTACAACCCCATCTATAAATATATTGAACAACCACGGTGACATCACACATCCTTGTCTAAGGCCCACTT
>WNWK01019584.1:0-20000 GCA_009830355.1 Cherax destructor
GAGTATGAACTACCAGTGTTGATTACTTGAATGAACTACCAGTGTTGCTTACTGTAGTATGAACTATAGTGTTTTTACTGTAGAATGAACTACCAGTGTTGCTTACTGTAGTATGAACTACCAGTGTTGCTTACTGTAGTATAACACCAGTGTTTTTACTGTAGAATGAACTACCAGTGTTGCTTCCCTTTTTTTTAACCACCAGTGTTGCTTACTGAAAGTTTGAACACCACTGTTGCTTATTGTAGTATGAACTATCAGTGTTGCTTCCTGTAGTATGAACTACCAGTGTTGTTTTTTGTAGAATGAACTACCAGTGTTGTTTACTGTAGTATGAACTACCAGTTTTTCATGTGTTTGTACCAGTGTTGCTTACTGTAGAATGAACTACCAGTGTTGCTTAGGTTTGAACTACCAGTGTTGCTTACCGTAGTTCACCAGTGTTTTTGGTTTCATCAGTGTTCTTCTGTATTGAACTCCCCGTGTTTCTTATATGAACTACCAGTGTTTTATTAGATGAACTAATTTTTATTTTGTTGAACTATCAGGGCTTATAAACTCCCCGTGTTTTACTGTATATGAACAAGTGGTTTTCCCTGGTATGAACTCCGTTTCTTATGGTATAATATCAGTGTTTTATTTTGTATAAATTTCCCAAAATGTTTTACTGAAATTTAGGGAACCCAAAGTGTTGCTTACTGTAGTATGAACACCAGTGTTGCTTAGTAATATGAACTACCAGGTTTTTTTCTGAGTATGAACTTCCAGTGTTGTTTCCGTGGTTTAAAACCCCAAAGTGTTATTGTTGTCTGAATAAAAAAAAAAAATATGAATGTGTTTTTGGGGTCCCGGGGGTACAAATGAACGAAGTTAATGAAATACCACACGTTTACCATTGAAGAAAGGAGCGTGTAGAGCCATTGTTGTAGCTTCCGTGTACTGCTGTAGACCTACAGGGGTCATCTTGGTGGCGTCGGGGCTCAAAGACGCATTGTTCGTGAACGGGTTTGGGGACTGTTCGGAACTGGTTAACGCACTGTTCATGAGCTGGTTGACGCATTGTTCGTGAGTGGTTGACGCACTGTTCGTGAGCTGGTTACGCACTGTTCGTGACTGGTTGACGCACTGTTCGTGAGCTGGTTGACGCACTGTTCTTGAGCTGGTTGACGCACTGTTCGGGGTTTTGACCCTGCTCTGACGGTTGATGCATTGTTCGTGAACGGGTTTTACGCACTGTTCGTGAGCTGGTTGCCCCCTGTTCGTGACTGGTTGACGCACTGCTCGTGGGGTGGTTGTGCTTTTTCGTGAACTGGTTGCCCACTGTTCGTGAGGGGGTTTCGCCTGTTGTGACTGGTTGACGCATGTTCGGGGGTTTGGGCCCTTTTTTGTGAGCTGGTTGCCCACTGTTCGTGAGCGGGTTTTTACGCATTGTTCGTAGCTGGTTGATGCATTGTTCTAAAAGGGTTTTACCCCTTTCGTGAGCTGGTTGACGCACTGTTCGTGAGCTGGTTGCCCCCTGCTCGTGAGCTGGTTGATCATTGTTCGTGAACTGGTTGACGCACTGTTCGTGAACTGATTGCCCCCGTTCGTAAAAGGGTTTTACGCATTGTTCAACGGTTGATGCATTGTTCGTGAACGGGTTTTACGCACTGTTGTGAGCGGGTTTTACGCACTGCTCGTGAACTGGTTGACGCATTGTTCGTGAACGGGGTTTACGCACTGTTCGTGAACGTTGCCCCCTGTTCGTGAACTGGTTGACGCATTGTTGGGGAAAATGGTTGATGCATTGTTCGTGAACTGGTTGACGCATTGTTCGTGGCTGGTTGACGCATTGTTCGTAAAATGGTTGACGCATTGTTCGTAAAATGGTTGACGCACTGCTGGGGAAAATGGTTGATGCATTGTTCGTGAACTGGTTGATGCATTGTTCGTGATACTAAAAACTTTTTACTTTTTGGGGGGGGGGGTTTTGAGCTACTACTGTTGTTGCTAGTGCTGCTGTTGCTTGCTGTTGTTGCTAGTGCTGCTGTTTTTTTAGGTGCTGTTGCAAATTCGCTGTTGCTAGTGCGCTGTTCCTGCCATTGCTACTACTGCTGCCTTTTAGTACTGTGCTTCTCCAAAACCCCGCTGCTGCTGTCGCTACTGCTATTTGCTGCGTTTCCCCTTTTTTGATGGGGGGTCTCTGCTGCTGCTGCTTTGCTGCTGCCCCGCCCGCTGCTGCTGCTACGCTGCGCGCTACTCTTGTGACGTCTTCAGCAACATATTCCCCCGCCTGTAACCCCGCCAAACCCCCCCTGAACGAGTAAAAAAAAATTTTTAAAAAAAGTGGAAGGGGCTGTGATGGAGGGATTTAAAATTTTTTTATCTCGAGGCAATTAAATACTCGTATGCAAATGAGGGTCCCTGGGTTGGGGACAGCCCCCACTGATGTTATCAGATCTACACCACCTGGTAATTACGGCTTTTATTGAAGCAATCAAGTATTTGCAGGAGCCAAAAGGTCTTACCGGCTCGTCCTGAGCTACCGTGTCTTTTTTCCGGGGTTTCCCAAAACGAGCTGTCAGTGTTTAGAAAACCAACAATCACCCGTCAGTTTCCCCCGTTTTCTGATAGATCTGTTTAGTGTCGCTACTGTGTCACCCCCAAGGGTATTACTGTCCCGTTTGGGTGTTTGTCACCGTTGTCCCAGTTTAGCCTAGGTGATGGAGAGGTGCGTCTACCGTGTCGGGGGGTTTGAAAAGATAGTCAGTGGCTGGTAGAGCTACGGCTGGCTCATGGTATCCCGCTGCGTTGAGATAATGATAGCTAGTAAGAGGATGCAAATGAAGGATGATATTTGCTATTAAGATGATGCCCCAGCCAGTAAGATGATGTTTTTTTAAAATGATGCTAGCTAGTAGGATGATGCTAGCTAGTAGGATGATGCTAGCTTGTAGGATGATGCTACCTAGTAAGATAATGCTAGCTAGTAACATGATGCTAGCCAGTAAGATTCTTGCTTCTGAATAAAGCGGGGGATCGTGACACGGGGAACACAGCAGCAGGGCTACGCGAGGTTGTTTTTGTTTAGTAATAGCTGTAATTGCTGCATGGGGGCCCCGTCTTTGTTCTATAATGGCTGTTTTTGTTGCATAATTGCTGTCTTTGTTAGATAATGTATGTTGTGTATTGAGGGTTAATGTTGTGTTATATTTCCCAAATTTTTAAAAGGAACTCCTTGTTCTTTGAATAATGACTGTCAGTGTTAAGTAATAATATGACTGACACCCCTGTGTCACAGTATCTTATGTCCCTGACACAGTAAAAAATAAAAAAAATGGGAGGCATGGAATTTTTCGAGAAGTTTCCTAGATGTGACTGAGGGGGAAGCTGTGAGATTAACATTGATTCCCCTTTTCTCTCTTTTTCCCCTCCCAAAAGTAACACTGTTTTTAAGGGGGAGGGAAACTTTTGGTAAAATTGGGCAGTGAATCAAAATTGGGGTAATCACATTCATACATGTTAATTAGTTTAATATCTTTATTATGCACCCCATCCCATCCTGTGGGTGGTAATAAAAAGATTGGAGGTATAAGGGGCCCGGGACGGGAAATTTTTTGATAGATGAACAAGTTACAAAGGTAATGAACTATTTACATGTTTATACCTGGTCACAGTCGTCATGTTATTTATGCAAGCATTAATTTGATCGGACAAAAAACACACACACACAAAGTGGTAATGCTTTATTTACAGGGAAAAATCGGGGGATTTTTCCAAAATGGTTTGAAATATACCACTGTAACAAAAAATTTTACATATCGCTAATCCATCAGTAAAAGTTTCATTTCGTTTGGTCTGCATCTGGTGGTGGTGATTTAACCTCCCAAAAAGATCCAAAACCCAGCCGGGGCGGGCGGTAGTGCCCCCCCAAAAGAGTCTTTTTTTTTTTGGGGATGCACCATGAATTGGCTCCTCCGCATGATAGAATGATGATAGATGGACTGACTGGTGTCAGTCCCCCTCAGTCTTAGGAAAAAAATTTCCCAGGAAGTTCTTTTCGTATTATTGTTCTCAAACTGCTCGGGCCCCCCCCAAAAGATTGTAATCTACTTCCTTTAAAAAGGGGAATTTTTTTTAATCAAGCATCAAGAAAATTCATGTATGGTAGGATTTTTTTTGTGGGATTTTTTGGGGTTTGTATAAATCCTCTCGTTACTTGGGAGAAAGCGGTTTTTGGATGAGAGAGAGAGAGAGAGGAGAGAGAAAAAGAATGCTATTGTTATCTGGGAGAAAGTTGCCTGAAGGGCCCAGCATCTGTCGTCAGTAAATTTGATGACTGATCCCCCCCCGGAGACGGAGTGTCTCAAGACGTCGTCTTGAATTTCAGCCCGCCCTTTTTGCAAGTCGTCATTGCCGAAGGTGAGGATACATACAATTCATCAGTACAAATTTGGCGTAAGGGGGTTTTTTTTGGACCCCAGGTGAAAACTTGAGACCATCTTAATGACATGGGACCATGGCAGCCAGAATGTAATGCCTGAAAAAAAATTTTTTTTTTTGGGGAATTTTTTTAGAAAAAAAAAAAAACTAATACAAAATTTGACTAACTTTTGGTAATCCTCTTTTTCCCTTTTTTTTCCCAAGGATTTTAAGGAAAATCCTTTTTTTAAAACCCCATAAATTCATTTCACTAAAATTTCAACCGTCCTCATTTTGGTTTTGGGGTTTTCGTGTGTGATTCGTCAAGTTTCCTTTACTCCCCGGGGTTTAAAGGGGTTGCCCGGCCAGTGAGTTTTTTTACACGCCAGCCACGGGGGTTGATCCCAGCCTGTTATGTGAATACGTTTCGTTTAATATAAGTCAGATTAGGTTAAGTAAGACTAACAAACCTATGACAGGCGAATATTAATTACAATATAGTGACAGGAACAAGTCACAAATAACTTACTTAGACGACGTTTCTTTTTCCCGGATCAGAATAGCACAGGAAGGATCAAACGTCCTTTTTTGCTTCCACCCCAAAATTTAAAATTTAAAATTTCAATTATTTCATTTGGGGTTTCTGTGAATATTATTCTTTTTTTAACTAATATTCCACGAGTAATATGCCTATGTTACTTTATTAACTCCTTTATCATTAATGATTTTGTCATCACTGAATACCTTTTTACTCCTAATGCTAAAAAGACTTACAGAAAAAAAATAGCCACAATAGTGACTGGAACAATACCGTGACTGGAACAATACACAAAAAACCCCAAATTGGGAGAAAGAAAAAAAATGAGACAGCAATTAATGTGCAGATTTTATGGCTTCCATCCCATACTAAATTTTTCCCCAGGGGCAAATGTGAAAAAAATGTTGAAGTACGTTGAAGGATGAAGCTGGAGTCACTGTGCAGTATATAAGCAGGGGAAAACATATTAAAAAACAAGTAAAATGTGATAAAGGGTTTTTTAAAACCGACAAGTTGAAGAATTGAGACACTTTAACATATGGGAATCTTTTTTTGAAGAAACTTTCGCCACACAGGGGAGTTTAGTAAACACCCCCCAGCCTGGAATCGATTCCAGGCTGGGGACTTTTCCTCCCAAACCCCCCTCTCCTTATACCTTCCTGCTTTGTTTTGGGGCTGATGAAGCCACGTGGGCGGGAAAAATTTCTTCAAAAAAAATTTCCCCCTATGTTGCATAAGTCTCTCAATTCTTCAAAAAAAAGATAATGAATCCGAATATTAGAGGGGGGCAGTTAGAAAGCTGAGTGGATCCATAAAAAGAGTATAAACGAACGACGATATCATGGGGCGGAGACGGGTATTTGATTTTTCAGAAAATTCTGATGGGAAAACCCGATAAAACCCCCCCGGGGAAAATGGATTATCTTTTTTTTTTTTCCGTTGAAAATGTGACTTGTAGTATCTGTTTACCTCACGTAGGTCCCTTAAGGCTGCAACTTCCCAAGGCTACTAAGATGAAGAAAAAAATTTTTTTTGGGATTAGGTGTAATTTCGGGGATATATACACACAGATACACACCTCTGGGTGTATGTATTCGAGATACGCATTTCTCTTGCATTTGGGCATTGAAAGATACACACTTTTCGGTGTATGTACTGTATATACTAAGAGATAGTCTTCTCGGTGTGTAGACACTGGGGATAAAATTTTTGGAATTTTTTCCCCAGCAAAAAATATTTTGCAAATGTAAAAAATTTTATCCCCCGGGGGGTGTGTTGAATTTATACATTTGTCTTTTCCCCCAGGAAGGATGGTTCATGACAGGAGGATTCAGAGAGACGGGGGGCACCCCATAAACAGTCAGCAGCAACGCCCCCCCCCCCCCCCCCCCCCCCCCCCCCCCCCCCCTCTCTCTCTCTCTCTCTCTCCCTCTCTCTCTCTCTCTCTCTCTCTTCCGGCTGCAGTTACGGGGGGGTTCCCCCCGGGTAAAAACGGCTTTATCACCCACCCACTACGGGGGCCTCATAGCACAACTTGCTTCGGATAATGCAACCTTTACACCCCATTAGTCAACTGGCTTTTCAACCGCGGTAATGATTTCTGAACATATTAAAATTTCCCCTAAGTTACCCGGGGGGGAACCCCTTCGAATCTGTCGGTGTTTACCCCTGGCGTTCTTGATCGCAAAAAATTTTTTCTACCCAACACCCATAAACCCCCAAAATTTTATAATATACGAAAAATTTAAACTATGAAACCCATAGACGACGTGGTTTTTGGGGGTGCCAAACTGGCACAAAGGTTGTCTTTACAGCTTGTTTCCAACTTTGTACTTGTAAAAAAGCCTGAAATGTTCTAAAAATGTCAGATTATGCAATGAAAAAAAACAAGTTTTTCCTGCTTTCCTTGTCCATCGGGCCCCCGGATTGCTAAATAGGGGAAAATTTAAAACGAACAACACTAGATATTAATATATCACTGTTTCCACCTTTCTCCCTCAGTCAACCGGAAGGACCGATCGGGGGCCGTACCACATGGACCGTGCCCCCGGGGCCAAAAAGGGGTTACCGTACAAGTAAACTAAGTAAATTCCCCCCGTGGGTGCTTTTTTTGTTATTAAAAAAGTTTTTTTGTCAAAATTAGACAGCTCCTCCTTTAAGATTAAACATCCTGGAAAGTCATCCCTAAGTTAACCAGGTCCTGTGGGGGTTATCCGGAAACCAATTCCTCCATGTCAAAATAAACCAGCTCACCACTTTACACTGTTTACAAACACACTTCTTAAGGCCCCCAAAATTCTTGTTGAAAGACTCGTCTGGGAAGATAGCATCCTTTCCCCTTAAAGGGGAGCTGATAGCGTACGGAGATGTCGCAGCGTTAGTCAACGCCCAAGTGACAACCACAGTCTCCAACATCCACCCCCAAGAGACAGAACTGGAATTTAAATTATTCGATTTTCTCATGGGGGTCCCCTTTTAGATCGGTGTGCCCCTCTCTGACCTTCGTGGGGTTTCGTTATAATAATAAAAAGGTCGGTGCATAATATTGTTACTATTAAAAATTAACATAAAAGAGCCCTGAACCCGAAAAGAAGAAAAAACCGGGTAGGGTGGGGTTAGAACCCATGACGAGTGAGTAATAAAACTCCAGGCCAGGGGTAAACCACTGCGCCAAAGGTACAATAAGATTCAGCTGGCCCAGTGGCTTACGCACTGGCCTAGACTTTTTCGGGGCCCCTTTTTATGGATTCAACCCCCCCCCGGCCCCCCTTTTTTTTTCAATCGTGAATTACGATTTCGTGGTTAGATAATGAAAAATTTTTTGTGCTTGGAAGGGTTTTTTGTGATGGGCAGCGATGAGGGGTCAAATAAGTGGTGAAGGTGAGCAATGTAAACAACCCTCCCGACCGGAAACACCCAGCCATTCTTTCAGGTTCAGCCACTGTACTTACCACCTCCTGAACTCATGGCTATGCCCCAAAAACTCTTTTAACGCCTCCATGCAACACTAACAGCAAACACCCAGCCCCGAAATAAAAAACTATGTCAACTTTTTTCCTTTCGTACCCAAAGCATACTCTCAGACCCAAACATGGATAAATAGCTGTCCCCCGGGTTTAGTAATGGGTCACAAGATGCTTAGTAAAGGCCGAGGCAGAGAAGGGTTTGGTGTGTGTGTGTGTGTGTGTGTGTGTGTGTGTGTGTGTGTGTGTGTGTGTGTGTGGGTGTGTGTGTGTGTGTGTTAACACCCAGGGCTCCAAGGGTCAGATTCGAGGCAACATGTCCCCCCACCATCACCACTAACCATCGCTCCCCGGAATATCACTCAGCCCCGAGACAGTGTTACTTCATCACCATAAAAAATAATGGAATTTTTAGGACGAATTAAAAAAAAGACAGTGCAAAAAAAAAAGTGTAAACTTTGAACGTTGTTCCATCTAGACACCTCCCAAAAAGGGCACTTCATCTAGACACCCCCTAAAACGTCACTTCATCTAGACACCTGTAAGACGGTTTTCTCCCTCTAGACACCTCATAAGATGCCCTTTCTTTCACCCAGACACCTCGTAAGACGCGTTGCTTCCATCTGAACCTCCAAAAAAGCGTTTTTTTCCATCTAGACACCTCATAAGATGCGTTGCTTCCATCTAGACACCTCATAAGATGCGTTTCTTCCACCCCCACACCTCGTAAGACGTTGCTTCCCCCCAGACACCTCATAAGATGCGTTTTTTCCCTCTAGACACCTCGTAAGCGCGTTGCTTCCATCTGACACCTCATAAGATGCGTTTCTTCCACCTAGACACCCCGTAAGACGCGGGTTCCATCTAGACACCTCATAAGATGCGTTTCTTCCACCTAGACACCTCAAAAAGCGTTGCTTCCACCTAAAACCTCAAAAAATGCGTTTCTTCCATCTAGACACCCCGTAAGAGGTTTTCTTCCATCGACACCTCAGGGATGCGTTTCTTCCACCTAGACACCCCGTAAGACGCGTTGTTCCATCTAGACACCCCATAAGATACGGCGTTCCATCTAGCGGCCTTCATGTAAGATTAATTAGTGCCTTTTTTTAAATATCTTGCTCTCTTAAAGTAATGTCAATAGCAAAATTTTCAAGTATAGACTGGCTCTCTGGCACTCTTTTTCCCCTGTTACCTGGCTTTTTAAATTTAAAGACTGGCTCTCTGGCACTCCTAACCTGTTACCTAGCTCTTAAGAGATCTCTTCATGACGTAATTAAAATCACTAACCTGTTACCTGGTTCCCCAAAAAAATCACTTAAAAAAAAGATTCTATCATCAAACAATACTTTCTGGACAATGTTTTGCTCAAGAGGGCCCTTTCCCCCCCCCTTTCCCCCCCAAGTCTTTTTAAAGATTTTTTACTCTCTGTGTCTTTGCATTGGCGTGCCTGTCACCCTTTTTTGTCTTCTCGTCATCAAATCACTTAAGACTGATGACTTCTTCATAAGATCACTTAAGACTGATGACTGCTTCATAAGATCACTTAAGACTGATGACTGCTTCATAAGATCACTTAAGACGATGACTCTTCATAAGATCAGGGGGACTGATGATTTTTTTAAAAAAATCATTTGGGAAAACTGCTTAAAGATCACTTAAGACTGCTGACTGCTTCGTAAGATCACTTAAGACTGATGACTGCTTCATAAGATCACTTAAGACTGCTGACTGCTTCATAAGATCACTTAAGACTGATGACTGCTTCATAAGATCACTTAAGACTGATGACTGCTTCATAAGATCACTTAAGACAGACTGCTTCAAAAGATCATAAGACTGCTGACTGCTTCTAAGATCACAAGATATGACTGTTCATAAGATCACTTAAGATTTACTGTTTCATAAGATCATTTGACTGATGACTGCTTCATAAGATCTTTAAGACTGATGACTGTTTATAAGATCACTTAAGACTGATGACTGTTAAAAGTACTTAAGACTGATGACTGCTTCTAAGATCATTTAAACTTTTGGCTTTTTTCATAAGACCCACTTAAGACTGATGACTGCTTCTAAGATCATTAAGACTGATGACTGCTTCATAAGATCATAGTGGTTAAAAAAGATTCAACTTTCAACTTTTCGTAATATAAAAATAGCCCCCCAGAAAACACTCATTTTGGGCGAAAAACGTAATTTTAGGCCCTACTGTCTCTATCTTCACAGTTACGTAGCTACCTATCTTTATCTAAAAATTATTTTTATTTTAATCTATTTCCCCTTTTTTTTTTTCTTTTCTCTTTACCTATTCTTTCTTCCTTGTGACTCACCCTGAAAACACAACCAACTAGGTGAGCACATGATCACATTCCTTCCTTACCTTGTTTCCCCCCATAAAACACAACTAGGTGAGCACATTATAAATTTCCCTTTCCCCTTACCATGTGATTCGACCCATGCAAACACAGTGGGAGAACGGAGCCCAGTCATCATCGGGAACGTACCTGGATATCAAAAAAAATTTAAAAAGGGAACTGTGGTACTGTTGATCCCTTTGGCTCTCCTGTGATGTCTTCTTATACCCCACCAATTATACACACCAATTCCCCCGACACCAATTATACGACACCAATTATACACGATACCCCGGGCCCAAATTTTTTACCAGTAGCCTCCCCCAAAATTTCTTTAAAAAAATATGGCTGTATATTGTTACAGTCATAACTGGGGAAAATCTCTTTTGCTAATGACTAGTTACTCACGACTCTAGTTACTACTAGAGATAGTCATCTAGTTTTTTGACTATATAATATGCACACCCCCGATCCTTCTGCTATTGCACAAGCATGTGTGTGTGTGTATGTGTGTGTGCTCCCCTGTTGTGGTTGCGGGGGTCAAAAAGCCCCTGGCCCCGCCTTTTCACTGGCCGCTACTGGGTCATTTTGCGCCATGAGCTTTATCATATCTTTTTAAAGTATGTATGGAGCCCCCCCCTACATCGTTTTCCCCGCTATTCCCTTCCCGACCACTCTGTATGAAGAAATACTTCCCCAACATCTCTGTGATTCATCTGAGTCTTCAACTTCCAACTGTGTCCCCATGTTGCTGTGCCCCCCGGAAAACCCTTTCCTGTAAAACCCTTTTCAATTCCTCTCAGTATTTCATATGTCGTTATCATTCCCCCTATCCCCCCCGTCTTCCAGTGTCGTCAGGTCGTTTTCCCCCTTTAAACCCCCCTCGTAGGACTCCCCCTTTGCTCCGGGACTAGTTTTGTTGCAAACCTTTTCACTTTCTCTAGCTTTTTTACGTGCTTGGCTAGATGTGGGTTCCAAACTGGTGCTGCATCCCAGTAGGGGCCCCAACCACATTTACGGGGCCTTGGGTTCGATTAAGATGTCGAATTTTTTCTTAGGTTCTGGGGCTACGCCGGGGAGTTATTTGGTTGATGTGCGCCTCGGGAGGGCCGGTTTATCTCACCCCAAAATCTTTTTTTTTGATTGAGGTTTGTAGTCTCTGGCCCCCCCAGACTGTACTGCCCGGGCTTTTTTGCCCTTCCCCAATTTCATGATTTTTCATTTGGGGGGTTAACCCCGGGGGGCCCCAAATTTTGGACCAGGCTTGGCCTTCAGATCCCCTTTTTAGTTCTCCCCCTTTCCCCGTCCATTAATTCTTTCATCCCAAATTCACATACTGCAAAAGGGGGCCTTCCAGTCTATTCCTTCCGTCATGTCGTTCCAAATAAAAGTTTGTGTGTGTGTGTGTGTGTGAATTCCTTAACCATTTATGTCAAAAATCCCAGTTTGGAAACAAACACACACACACACACCACACAAAAACAGCAGCAGCAAAAAGCAGCAGGAACGTGAACGTGAACGTGAAGAAGGGGAAAAAAAACAAAATTTAAAAAACCAATGAAGGGGAAGGGGTGGATGGTAAGGGAAAAAGTACCCAAAAAAAAGTTATAACTTTTGCCATATTATAAGAAATAAGAAGGGGGGAAATCAAAAAAGGGCCCGCCTATGGGGAAAACCTTTTTCATAACCACCCCTACCCAAAGTCCCCCAAAATTTACCCCCCTACCCCAAAGACCCCAATCAAACCCCTCCCACTCATATTTTTTCCAATCTCTTTTTTAAAACCCCCCAAGGTCCTAGCCTCACCACGCTACTCGGAAGGGTTGTTTTCCCCCCATCCCCCAAATCTGTTCGAAACCGGGATTTACCTATGTCCTTTCAAATCAAATTTTTTCCCCTTAAATCCATTATTTCTGGTTCTTACCTGGTTCGACACCCTCAGTACTTTATTAATATCACCTTTGTTTATGCCCATCATCCACCTGTACACCCTGAATCTCCCCTCATCTTTTTTATATAGTTCTTCGTCTTCAAATTATGTCTAGAATTTGTATTGATAAAGCCACTGGATGGCGAAACGTCAAAATAAAGATACCCGATGTTAATGTGTTTAATTTGATTTTGTCGGATTGTATACCATTCTTGACGGGAAAAAAGATCACTATAATGTTGGCCTTGATGAGGCCTAACAAGATGGGAATTTTAAAAAGGGGTAAAAAAGGAATAATTAGGGATTGTGAAAGGGGGACGAGAGGACAAAGTGAATCAAAAATAATTTTTGAAAAAAATTTTTTTTTATTTTTATTATTATTATTATTATTATTATTATTACAATTATTTTTTTATATTTTAATTTTTATTGCTAATCATTATTATTAGTAGTAGTATTTTTTTGTTATATTCTTCCCCCCTGACGCTGTTTGACCCTTGTGGGTTTGCGCATTATAATCATAATATTGCTATAATTATTATTTGTATTATTATTGTAATCACTAGGAAGCGCTAAATTTTATGGGTTTTGCAGAACTGCGGCATGCAACACACTAATTTAATCCCATGTGGGGAAAAAAGGGCACAAGTGCAACTAATGCGACATTTTTATTATGACGACGTTTCGCTCTCCCGGAAAACCGTTAAGCCGTTAAAATTAAATCCCCGGATGGGTGGTTATATTTTTAATGATAATCAAATTATTTGAAAATATTATTATACCAGCGTTAAAAGGCGCCTGAGTTTCCCCTGTCTCCTAATATATTTATTTTTTTCCCTTTTAGGTGAAGTTTAGGGTCTTCCTTTAATTCAAGGTATAACAACAAAAACTTTTTGGGGCACTTGTGTTGGAGAGGTCTGAGCTTTGCTCAGGGCGTGTGCGCTTCCAATTTTTACTTTCCTATTTGTGGGTTGGGGGCGATTCCGCTCCTGGCCCCCCTCTTTGCTGGTCGCTACTAGGTCCACCCCTCCCCTCCATGAGGTTTATCGTATCTCTTCTTTAAGCTATGTATGGATCCCCTCCACTAACCATCACCCCAGATTGTTTCACTTCCTGACAACTCTGTGACTGAAGAAATCTTCCTAACATCCCGTGGCTCATCTGAGTCTTCAACTTCCAATTGTGACTCTTGTTGCTGTGTCCCATCTCTGAAACATCTTGTCCCTGTCCACCTTGTCAATTCCTCTTGGTATTTATATGTCGTTATCATGTCCCCCCTTTTCTTCTGTCCTCCAGTGTCGTCAGGTCGATTTCCGTTAACCTCTCCTCGTAGGACATGCCCCCTTTGCTCCGGACCAGTCTTGTTGCAAACTTTTGCACTTTCTCTAATTTCTTTTTTTGTTTGATCAGGGTAGTTCCAATTTGGGGCTGCATACTCTATGGGCCTGACGTACGATTTGAGCGATTATTTGGTTGATATGGGCCCCAGAAGATGTGTTTTATTACATTCACCCCAAGATCCTTTTCCTTGAGTAAGGTTTGCAGTCTTTGGCCCCCCCAGCCTGTTCTCTGTCCCAGCCTTCTGTGACCTTCCCCAGTCTTTATGACTTTGCACTTGGAGAGGGGTTTAAAATCCCGGATCCAGTTGTTGGACCAGGTTTCAGCCTGTCCAGGTCCCCGTGATTCTGCCTGATCCTCATCAGCTTGAATTCCCCGATTAGCTTATCATCTCAAAAGGGACACCTCGAATCTATCCCTTCCCTTATGTCATTCACATATACCAGAAACAGCACCGCCCCCAGGTTGACCCTTGTGGAACCCCGTTTAAAGGGGCCCCCCTGACATTTTCACATACGGTCACTGGTTTTTCCCCCCTGTCAGATATTCTCTGATCCATTGCAGTGCCTCTCCTGTTATTTCTGCCCGCTTCTCTAGCTTTTGCACTAATCTTTGTGCGGAACTGTGTCAAGCCTTCTTACATTTGGTCCCGTCAACCCCTCTCTCTCTCTCTCTCTCTCTCTCTCTCTCTCTCTCTCTCTCTCTCTCTCTATCTCTCTCTCTCTTCTCTCTCTCTCTCTCTCTCTCTCTTCTTCTCTCTCTTCTCCTGTCTTACCTCTTCACCTTGTCGTAAAACTTCAGTAGGTTTGTGACACAAGTTTTTTCCTCTCTGAAACATTGCTGGTTTTCGTATACAAGCCCACTCCTTCCTAGGTGTATACAAGCCCACTCCTTCATAGGTTGTATACAGGCCCACTCCTTCCTAGGTGTATACAAGCCCACTCCTTCCTAGGTGCTCCACCAGTCTTTTCCTGATAAGTTTTTCCATGACTTTGCATACATATCAGTGACACTGGTCTGTAGTTTAATTCTACTTGCCTGTCTCCTTTCTTAAAGATAGTGACTACATTTGCTGTCTCCCACACCTCAGGCAGTCGCCCTGTTTCGAAAGATGTGTTGAAGATTGTTGTTAGGTGGTAAACACATCGCCTCTGCCCCTTCTCTCAGGACTCACGGAAAGATGTCTGGTGCCATCGCCTTTGAGGTATCTAGTTCACTTAGCCCTCTTTACTTCCTCCTCGGTTGTGTGAAGTGTGTCTA
Organism: Cherax destructor; assembly: GCA_009830355.1. Lineage (NCBI taxonomy): Eukaryota > Metazoa > Arthropoda > Malacostraca > Decapoda > Parastacidae > Cherax > Cherax destructor. The sequence goes on from WNWK01019584.1 coordinate 14,788, forward strand.
TCACCTGTTGGTGTACCCTACCATACTGGTTCACTCTAGTCCGGTCTGTCTACACTGAAAATACTTCCTTAAATATCGTGTTTAGCTCTTCACATACTTTTTCGTTTCTAGTGATCTCCCCCTCCTGCCTTCCTTGTGTGTGTCATTACAAGATCATGCCAACATTTGAAGAGAAATCAAAACATGAAGTTACCCTATCACTTGAACCAGCTGGGGCACGCACGCTTCTACATTACGCACCTCTCTAGCAGCATGCTTATGCGCCCACGAATAGTCTAAGCAAGCAACCTCCACTGTACAGAAAACGCATCGACTTATCCTGGGTGCATTTTCCTGTCCGAGTGTTCTTTTTCAGCAAAACATTCCGATCGGCGCAATTAAGTTGCGGAGGCGGTAATATGAGCGTGTATCAGTATGCCCGCGTGTCAGCATTTTCCGCGTGTCAGCATGTCCCGTGTCAGCCAGGCAGCCGACATTCCACTAAACAGCAGATCTGCTTATTATTCTGCTGGTGGTGGCGCGGGCGTTCAACATCATCACTGCCCCAGGGGCATGAGGGGAGGAGGAGGACAAGGAGAACGAGGAAGAGGCTGTGCTGGAGACTGCAGTCACTGCTGCTGCTAATACCATGGCTGCTAATGTTGCTGTTGTTCTTATTGTTACTGCTATTGTTGCTATTATTGTTATTGTTGCTGCTGCTGCCGACGCTACCGTCGCTGTCGCCTCTGTTGCCGCTGCCGCCGCCGCCACCTTTTTCAGTAAGTGCAGGAGACACTTGCCTCCTCCCGTCCACTTGAATGAGAAATATTTCTCGCACAGTGAGAAGTTAATAAGACATGCAAAAACCTTTGTGAATACTTGATTTTAGAATGTAATACCTGTAATGATTGCTTTGTGAGAGTGTACGTGTATGCATGTGTATACACATGTGTGTATGCATGTGAGTGCGTGAATTTTATGTGTGTGAGGGGTTACTTTTCCATTTTGTCAAACACATGACGATTAGAAACTTGGCCTGTAGTGTGTGTGTGTACTCACCTAATTGTGGTTGCAGGGGTCGATACTTAGCTCCTGGACCCGCCTCTTCACTGACCGCTACTAAGTCCTCTCTCTCCCTGCTCCATGAGCTTTATCATACCTCGTCTTAAAGCTATGTATGGTTCCTGCCTCACTACATCACTTGCTAGACTATTCCACTTCCTGACTACTCTATGACTGAAGAAATACTTCCCAACATCCCTTTGACTCATCTGAGTCTTCAACTTCCAATTGTGACCCCTTGTTTCTGTGTCCCCCTCTGGAACATCCTGTCTCTGTCCACCTTATCTATTCCCCGCAGTATTTTGTATGTCGTTATCATGTCTCCCCTAACCCCCCTGTCCTCCAGCGTCGTCAGGCCGATTTCCCTTAACCTTTCTTCATAGGACATTCCCTTATCTCGTGTGTGTGTGTGTGTATGTTAGTTAGTTACCATTTTGTCCTGGCACATGTCGATTAGACACTAGGCCTGTTGTATGTATGTGTGTGTGTAACGAAACACTTCGAAATGTTTTGCCCCGCCGGATTTAACCCGGGGCCCCCCGTGCGTGAAGCAAAGAGCGCTAGCCACCATGCCATCGGGGCGTGTATGTATGTATGTATGTATGTATGTATGTGTCCGTATGTGTGTGTGTACATATCTATCTTAATGCGTACACAAGTGAATGCATGTAAGTTCTATACAAGTGTTTACATGTGTGTACGGAGGGTAGGTATGGGTGGCACATGTATCATGTCCCCCTGTCTCTCTTGTTCTCCAGTGTCTTCAGGTCGATTTCCTTAACCTTTCCTCGTAGGACATCCCCTTAGCTCCGGGACAAGTCTCGTTGCAAACCTTTGCACTTTCTCTAATTTATTGACGTGTTTGACCAGTATACGTTCCATACTAGTGTTGCAAGTCCAATATGGGCCTGACGTACATGGTGTACAGAGTCTTGAACGATTCCTTGCTAAGGTGTCGAAACGCTATTCTTAGGTTTGCTAGGCGCCGTATGCTGCAGCAGCTATTTGGTTGTTGTGCGCCTCAGGAGATGTGCTCGGTGTTATACTCACCCCAAAATCCTTTTCCTTGAGTGATGTTTAAGTGTTTGGCCCCCTAGCCTATATTAAGTCTACGGTCTTCTTTGACTTTCCCCAATCTTCGTGAATTTGCACTTGGTGGGGTTAAACTCCAGGAGCCATTTGTTGGACCAGGCCTGCAGCCTGTCCAGATCCCTTTGTAGTCCTACCTGATCCTCACCCCTTTCAATTGTCCCTTCCGTCATGTCATTCTCATATAAAAGAAACAACACCGGCCCTAGGACTGACCCTTGTGGAACCCCGCTCGTCACTTGCGCCCACTCTGACACCTCGTCACGTAACATCAGTAACATCACTCGTTGTTTTCTTCCTGACGTTTATTATCCGACCCGTTGCAGTGCCTTTACTGTTATTCCTGCCTGATCCTCAAGCTTTTGCACTAATCTCTTGTGTGTTGAAGATTGTTGTCAGAGGCACACATAGCGCCTCTGCTCCCTCTCTCAGAACCCATGGAGAGATATCTGGTTTCACCGCATTTGAGGTAACTAGTTCGCCTAGAAGCCTTTCTGTTTCCACTGAGAATACTTCCTTAAATCTCATGTTGAGCTCTTCACATACTTCTTCGTCGTTTCTTGTGATCTCCCCCTCTTCCTTCCTCAGCCTGATTACCTGGTCCTTGACTCTTGTTTTTCTTCCTGATGTGGCTGTACAACAACTTTGGGTCAGTGTTGCCTTTCATCGCTATGTCATTTTCGTTTTACCGCTGGGCCTCCCTCCTTATCCATGCATATTCGTTTCTATCTCTTCGGCTAATTTTTTAATTTTCCTGGGTCCTTTGTCTTCTATACTTTTTTTCCATTCTCTGGCGTGCTTAGTTTTGGACTCTCTACACCTTTGAGTGAATCAAGGGCTAGTTCTGGTCTTCCCACTCTTTCTGTTGCCCTTGGATACGAACGTTTCCTCTGCCTCATTACATTTTGTGATGACGTGTGTGTGTGTGTGTGTGTGTGTGTGTGTGTGTGTGTGTGTGTGTTAGTTACTATTTTGTCCTAGGCTACATGTCAATTGACACCTAGGCCTGTTTATGTATGTGTGTGTATGTGTTGTGTAAGGAACTACTTTCGAATGCTTCTGCCCACCGGGAATTGAACCCTGGCCCTCCGTCGTGAAGCAAGAGCTTTACCACTGAAGAAATACATTCTTACTATTAGAATGTACAACTGTGTGTGTGTGTGTGTGTGTGTGTGTGTTTGTGTGTGTGTGTGTGTGTGTATGTGCTCTGAAACTATCAGGTATTGAAGCATACAGTTATTCAAACCAGCAGATGTTAGAGGCCGAAGTGTTAGATCTAGCACACAGAGGTTTGGGCAAGCAAGCGTTACATCAAGGTGTGACTGTGTGCTTCTCTGAACACCTGGCCTAAGTACCCACGTCACCACGCCGCTGATCACAACTAATCCTTCGGCTTATTAAGCAAGCACGCATACAAAGGTAAACATTCGTGTGTACTCATACATGCATTCTAATTAACAAAACAAAATAAAAGCAAAATTACACTCGTGTTAACGTAACTTCAAAATAATTATGCATTTTTTCATGTTTCTTCGTTTTCATGTCGTTTTTTTCCCCCATTTTTACTTGTCGCTGGAACATTATCTTTACATCTGGTCAAAATTTATGATATTTAATGTAACTCGTTTATAAATCTAATGCAATTTGTTTTAGTTTTCCTTAAGTTATATTGTTTTGGGAATTACTCTATTATTGATTTTAGTAGCAGTGTAGGGGCAATATATATATAAAAATATTGTAAATAGTAATAATTGCAGCAGTAATAGGACCAGTAGCAATAGGAGTAATAATAGCATTAATAACAGTAGTAGCCATAGTAATAGCAGTAATAGTAGCAGTAGCAGAGAGAGTCGTCCCACATTGCCCAGTAATCAGCAGGTGTCCTGGCCCTACCATCACTGCCTCTATAATACGTCTCTCTTGATAACACTAGATTCTACTCAAAACTTAAAAATTATGATGACTCTCCTTAACCCCCTTAGGGGAGGTAATGGAGCATTGTTACCTCTTCCCCTTCCTCTCTAAGCCCCTTGTCCCTTGACTACTTACTACTGGAGTGCTATCACCAATTGGGTGGTTGGGTTGTTGTGATATGGGATAGAGGGGGGAGGGGGTTAAAAGCCGTGTCATTTTTCACGAGTCAACATATTTGTTGAGGCCTAATATGGCCGTGTGATAAATTTGGCGTCCAGGTAAGGGTTGGACGTAGTGAGTGAAGGAGTATATAACAGACTTCACAGGGGGACCAGGAGTCCGGATAGCCGCGGGTGGTCTGCTGGACACCAACGTCAGGTTCCTTGAAGCTACTGGTGTTCCCTCCACGACGCCAGCCAACCACACACGATTTATGGCCTCGTAGATCGTCCTCTTAAAGGCTGTGGAGGCGGAGGACGTGTCGCTTATATTTTAATCACAAGTAGTGAGGCCCAGACACGTGAGGACCATTGTGCACACTATTTAAGAGCCACATTGGCGTGTCGAAGGCGTCCCGGCGCAACTCAGTTACATTAGCACTGCTCTCTGATTGCAGTTAATGTGGACTACATTATTGACTGCTGATAGCACTGGGTGCGGCATCACTCCCAACGTGATTCCCTTTATTTACATATGCTACGAGGACATGTATCTTGTGATTATTGCCTCGTAAACTAAGTTATATATTTCGCCGAATTCAGTTACCGAGTTATTTCCCCGCACTCAGAATTAAAAATGGTCGCATAGTTTCGAGGTTTTAGAGGCGCTCATTAAGCGAGGGATAATTGTTCATTAGTGGCCATCCCTGTATCAGGGATGAGATCAAGATTTATAATAATTTCAACGACAAGTCTCGTTAAGTGTCCAGCAAATGTGCAGAACCAGCGGAGACGATAGATTAAACACCAGAGGCTATGTATATGTATATAATGTATACGTAGGGAATTCTTGTGGTATCTTCTTAATGACCCGGTGACCGACAACCCCGTGACCTCTCACTCTCAACAGATTTTGTACAGGTTTATTTTTTTATGCAAAGTTCAGTCATGAATCTTACTATTAGAATGACCTGCTGTGCTTACTGTTTTACCTGTTGTTTACATTACTAA
>WNWK01019584.1:25000-37476 GCA_009830355.1 Cherax destructor
AAGTACAATGCCTGCACTTTAAGGAGGCGTTTGGGATATTGGCAGATTGGAAGGACATCTAAACTGTCGTATCTTAGCGCCTCTGCAAAGACAGTGATTATGTGTGAGTGATCTACCTGGAGTCTACCTGGGGGGTATTCCGGGGATCAACGCCCCCGAGGCCCGACCAGGCCGCCCGGCGGATCAGGGGCTGATCAACCAGGCTGTTACTGCTGGCCGCACGTAGTCCAACGTACGAACCACAGCCCGGCTGATCCGGCACCGACTTTAAGTATCTGTCCAGCTCCCGCTTGAAGGCAACCAGGGACCTATTGGTAATTCCCCTTATGCTTGATGGGAGGCTGTTGAACATTCTTGGGCCCCGGACATTTATTGTGTTTTCTCTTAGTGTACCAATGGCGCCCTTACTTTTCATTGGGGTATTTTGCACCGCCTGGCCAGTCTTTTACTTTCCTAGGGAGTGATTTCTGTGTGCAGATTTTGGATCATTCCTTCTAGGATTTTCCAAGTGTAGATTACGATATATCTCTCTCGCCTGCGTTCCAGCGAGTACAAGTCAAGTGCTTCCAAGAATTCCCAATAGTTGAGATGTTTGATAGAACTTATATATGCAGTAAAGGTTCTTTGTACACTCTCTAGATCTGCAATTTCACCTGATTTGAACGGAGAAGTTAATGTACAGCAGTATTCCAGCCTAGAGAGAACAAGTGATTTGAAAAGGATCATCATTGGCGTGGCATCTCTTGTTTTGAACGTTCTCATTATCCATCCTATCATTTTCTTTGCAGTTGTGATCGTGGCACTGTTGTGATCCTTGAAAGTGAGATCCTCAGACATTACCACTCTCAGGTCACTCACATTATTTTTCCGCTCTATTGTGTGATCAGAGATTGTAATATACTCTGTTCTAGTTATTATCTCCTCCAGTTTTCCATAACGGAGTAGTTGGAATTTGTCTTCATTGAACATCATATTGTTTTCCGTTGCCCACTGAAAAACTTTTTTTATATCTTCTTGGAGGTTAACCTTGTCCTCAGTAGATGACAGTCTCATGCAGATCCTAGTATCGTCTGCAAAGGATGACACTGTGCTGTAGATTACATCTCTGTCTATGTCTGATATGAAGATGAGGAACAGGATGGGGGCGAGTACTGTGCCTTGTGGAACAGAGCTTTTCACTACGGCAGCTTCCGATTTAACTCTGTTTACCACTACTCTTTGTGTTCGATTGGTTAGAAAGTTAAAGATCCATCTCCCCACTTTGCCAGTTATTCCTTTAGCACGTATTTTGTGTTCTATTACGCCATGATCACACTTGTCAAAGGCTTTTGCATTCTGTTTTTCTTCCAGTGCATCCAAGACCATATCATAGTGATCCAGTAGTTGCGAGAGGCAGGAGCAACCTGCTCTGAACCCATGTTGCCCTGGATTGTGCAGTTTTTAGTAATCGTGCTTCTTAGCACTCTTTCAAAGATTTTTATGATGTGGGACGTTAGAGCTATTGGTCTATAGTTCTTAGATAATGCTTTGCTGCCATCTTTGCTTTTAGTGACCGTAGAATTTCACCCATGTCTAAGCTCCTTCTCCATAGTATACTAAGGGCACACGAAAGGGGTTTCTTGCAGTTCTTAATGAACACAGAGTTCCACGAGTCTGGGTCTGGGTCTGGGCCATGGGCATGTTGTCAATGGCTTTCTCAAAGTTTATTAGAGTTAGAGTAATGTCGGAATTTGGCATACATTGATTGAGTTTTGAGGCTCATTAATGAAAAAATTATTTGGATTGTCGATCTTTAGACTGAATAGTGACTCGCTAAACACAGAGTCGTATTGGGATTTCAGTATCTCACTCATTTATTTGTGTCATCTGTGTAAGTTCCATCTTGTTTGAACAAGGACCCGATAATAGATGTGGTATTTGCCTTGTTTATGGGATATGAAAAAAAAATTGAATTTCTTTCAATTTCACTAATCGCTTTTAGCTCCTCCCGTCTCTCCTGGGTCCTGTACGAGTCTTTTAACATAAGTTCAAAACTTTGCACTTCCTGGTCAGCGCTTCTTTCCGTATATCAGATAGTGTAGCGTTCTTGAGGAGCTCAGTGAATCTTCGTCGTCTTCTTTCTTTCTCCAGTTTACTTCTTCCCTTCTTCTTTCTTAGGGAAATATGCCTTGAACATACTTCAGCTGCCAGGAAGTTGATCCTTTCAAGGCATTGGTTTGGATCCATGTTATTTAAGATATCTTCCCAACATGTTTCATTTAAGACATGGTTCACCTGGTCCCAGCTTATGTTCTTGTTGTTGAAGTTGTATTTGGTGAAGACACCTTCACAGCTACGTGCATTTTGCTGATCAGGACGCCTGTGCATGGAAGTCTGAACTTCGATTAGACTGTGATCGGAATTAGTTGTTTTTGATAGTGTTATGTTTCTTACCAGGTCCTCAATATTTGTGAAGATAAAGTCAAGTGAGTTTTCTAGTCTTGTTAGCTCCACTATCTGCTGACTTAGGGTGTGTTTATCGCAGAGATTTAGTAGCTCATGTGTGTGTGACCTTTCATCTGCGCTGCCTCCAGGGATTGTTTCTGCTATAACATTATTTGCTATATTCTTCCATTTTGTATGTCTTAGATTGAAGTCACCAAGCAGTAAGATGTTTGGGGATGGAGCTGGAAGGCTTTCCAGACAGTAATCAATTTTCAGTAGCTGTTCCTTGAACTGTTGGGAAGTTGCATCTGGTGGCTTATAAACAACCACGATGACTAGGTTTTGGTTCTCAATCTTTATTGTTAGAACTTCAACCACATCATTTGTGGTGTTCAGCATCTCTGTGCAGATAAGCGACTCTATGACATACAGGCCAACCCCATACCCCCTTGTTGCCTGTTCTTTCTGTCACATCTAAAAAGGTTGTACCCAGGTATCCATATTTCATTGTCAAAGTGATCTTTTGTGTGGGTCTCTATGAAGGCTGCAAACATCGCATTTGACTCCTCTAGAAGTCCACTGATAAAAGGGATTTTGTTGGTGGATGGCTTAAGGCCCTGTATATTAACAAATAAAAACGAGGTCGTATTATGTTTGTTGGGGGATTTTGTTATTGGCATCAGTAGTTGTGGTTCTGGAGGGCCATTGGGGCCACTGGCTGTGCCTCCAGTCCAACAAGGTTCCAAGGTGGTGGACTATTTTTGTTATTTCCTTCCATTTTCTTTCTTCGTTTCCTGCCACTAAAAAATCACTTGGAGTGGGGTTGTCGTAACTACTGTCTGTACCTCCTGGTCCCTTTTAGATGGTATGCAGGGCAGTTGGTGTTGTAGCACTGTTTTTGGAGGACCGAAGAGTGGCACATTTCTGGGTAAAAGAATTTGCAAGAGGGAGAACGACACATTCCTTTAGACAGGAGGTCACGACATTTTTTGGGATGCTTAAAGTTGCATGTCCCATTTGCTTTTCCTGGCATTCCATACTTACAGATGCCCCAAACATAGAAAGTGCAGAATTTCGCTTTTGGTTGGGTAAAATTTTTGGTAGGTGTGTTCTCAATTTGTGCAGTTTCTAGGACTGCACTATAATCCTCAGTGTCCAAGCCAGGGCCACCCCGTCCTGCTTCCAGGCAACTACTTTCAACAGAAGAAGAAGACTCCTCTACATCTGTAATGTGGGTTATGGCACTGGACTGGCACTAAGGCTGGGGGCTGAGTCTGAGTCAGCACTGGGGCTGAGGGCTGAGCCTGGGCCAGCACCAGCGCTGTGGGAGTAGCGCTAGGACTTGGGGATGGGTCTGGGTTAGCACTATGGGTGGGGGTCAGGTTAACTGACGTTTGATGGTGAAGGTGTTGAATGATGAAAGTTTTTTCTTTCTTTTTGGGTTACCCTGCATCGGTGGGTCACCCTGCCTCGGTGGGTCACCCTGCCTCGGTGGGTCACCCTGCATCGGTGGGTCACCCTGCCTCGGTGGGAAACGGTCAGCCTGTTAATATATATATATATATATATATATATATATATATATATATATATATATATATATATATATATATATTAATAATAATAATAATAACATATATGCCAGCATTAGCAGTGTCAGTGCTTAAATTATATGTAACTGCAATTTAATAAGGCTAATCCTTTAATCACATGTTTGACGTTAATTAAACTGACATCAATCTTAATTACCTGTAAGGTGTTACATGTGTGCACCTGTGTTACCTGTAAGGTGTTACTTGTGCACCTGTGTTACCTGTAAGGTGTTACTTGTGCACATCTGTGTTACCTGTAAGGTGTTACTTGTGCACATCTGTGTTACCTGTAAGGTGTTACTTGTGCACATCTGTGTTACCTGTAAGGTGTTACTTGTGCACACCTGTGTTACCTGTAAGGTGTTACTTGTGCACCTGTGTTACCTGTAAGGTGTTACTTGTGTACACCTGTGTTACCTGTTAGATGTTACTTGTGCACATCTGTGTTACCTGTAAGGTGTTACTTGTGCACACCTGTGTTACCTGTAAGGTGTTACTTGTGCACACCTGTGTTACCTGTAAGGTGTTACTTGTGCACACCTGTGTTACCTGTAAGGTGTTACTTGTGCACACCTGTGTTACCTGTAAGGTGTTACTTGTGCACCTGTGTTACCTGTAAGGTGTTACTTGTGTACACCTGTGTTACCTGTTAGATGTTACTTGTGCACATCTGTGTTACCTGTAAGGTGTTACTTGTGCACACCTGTGTTACCTGTAAGGTGTTACTTGTGCACACCTGTGTTACCTGTAAGGTGTTACTTGTGCACACCTGTGTGTGCACACCTGTGTTACCTGTAAAGTGTTACTTATGCACATCTGTGTTACCTGTAAGGTGTTACTTGTCCACACCTGTGTTACCTGTAAGGTGTTACTTGTGCACACCTGTGTTACCTGTAAGGTGTTAATTGTGCACACCTGTGTTACCTGTAAGGTGTTACTTGTGCACACCTGTGTTACCTGTAAGGTGTTACTTGTGCACACCTGTGTTACCTGTAAGGTGTTACTTGTACACCTGTGTTACCTGTAAGATGTACATATTACTTGTACACGTCATGTACAAGTAAGTTGTGCACAGTCATACTTGTCTTAATCATTCTCTTGGTATATTATTGTATGTGATTATCTTGGTGTTGAACTTACAATGTTTCTTTTATCTAACATTTGGTATACTGGTCATAGACTTGTCATTATGTGCTTATAATTGTCTTGTTGTCTGTGACTCCTGTGTCTCGTCAAGACAGAGAATATGTTTGGGTATGGTGTTTTGATTCATTGAAGATGGTGGTGGTGATGGTGGTGGTGATAGTGGTAGTGATGGTGGTGATGGTGGTAGTGATGGTGGTGGTGGTTTTTGTGGTAGTGATGGTGGTGGTGGTTGTTGTGGTGGTGATGGTGGTGGTGGTTGTTGTGGTGGTGATGGTGGTGGTGGTGGTTGTTGTGGTGGTGATGGTGGTGGTGGTTGTTGTTGTGGTGGTGGTGGTTATGGTGGTGGTGGTTGCTGTGGTGGTGATGGTAGTAGTGATGGTCATGGTGGTAGTGATCTTGGTGATGGTGGTTGTTGTAGTTGTGGTGATGGTGGTAGTGGTGGTGGTGATGGTGGTAGTGATGGCGGTAGTGGTGGTGGTGATGGTGGTAGTAATGGTGGTAGTAATGGTGGTAGTAATGGTGGTGGTGGTTGTTGTGGTGGTGATGGTGGTAGTGGTGGTGGTGATGGTGGTAGTGATGGTGGTGGTGGTGGTGGTGGTGGTGTTGATGAAGATGGTGGTGGTGGAAGTGGTGGTTGTGGTGTTGTTAGTGATGGTGGTGGTTGTAGTAGTGGTTGTGGTGATGGTTGTAGTGGTGGTGGTGGTGGTTGTGGTGGTGGTTGTGGTGGTGGTTGTGGTGGTGGTTGTGGTGGTGGTGGTGGTGGTTGTGGTAATGGTTGTGGTGGTTGTGGTTGTGGTGGTGGTTGTAGTGGTGGTGGTAGTGATACTCTTTGTGAGGACGGTGGTGGTGGTTGTGATGATGGTGGTGGTGGTTGTAGTGGTGGTTGTGGTGGTGGTTGTAGTGGTGGTGGTGGTGGTAGTGATACTCTTTGTGAGGATGGTGGTGGTGGTTGTGGTGGTGGTTGTGATGATGGTGGTGGTGGTTGTGGTGGTGGTTGTGATGATGATGGTGGTGGTTGTGGTGGTTGTGGTGGTGGTGGTGGTTGTGGTGGTGGTTGTGATGATGGTGGTGGTGGTTGTGGTAGTGGTTGTGGTTTTGGTTGTGGTGGTGGTTGTGGTGGTGGTTGTGGTGGTTGTGGTGGTGGTTGTGATGATGGTGGTGGTGGTTGTGGTGGTGGTTGTGATGATGGTGGTGGTGGTTGTGGTGGTTGTGGTGGTTGTGGTGGTAGTAATGTTACAAACATAGTGATAGTGGTAGTGATGTTACAAACATCACTACAACGCTCTGGACTCTCTGATAACACAGTCCACAGCTCGTACTTTAAATGATTTCTTCACTGGTTTAATAAGTTAATAAAGTGCTAGAATACACAGTCAGTAGATAAATTATTCTGTTTATATCCTACCACTTATAAAAAAAACATATACAGTTTTTCAAAATCAATTTTAGAGTAAAATTGATGTCGTCGTAAATTGGATGAGTGATAATGTAACAAGGAGGAGTTTTTGGAGGTCGATACTGAATTAACAACCCCCCAGGAGTAATTTAAAGGTGACTTAATCACATTAAAGACGCCCAAATTAACTTGAAAGAGTTGTAAATTCACCCTTAAAGTCCATGACGATTGTTGCCAGATCTATAGATCCTCCAGGCACCATTTATGGTCCTGCAGCTATTCATTCGAGCATCGAATCTAAAATAATTGTGACCCACGAACGACAACCCCGGTAAACACACTTGATCCCTATGAGCAGCGGTGATCCTCACTCCCGGTGCGGGTGTCGTGTCAGCAGTGTACACGCAAGAGCAGGAATAACGTCTCGGTACTTACCATTACGAAGAGCTGGAGTACCACAAGGAGACAGCTCTGGCCCTTATCTGGCGCTCATAAATCCGCTGTTGAGTGACCGTGTCAGAGGCCGGATGAGGGGTATTATCGCTGATCGGATAACGACGTGAAAATTTATAGATCCTTTGGGGCCCTCCCAGGAGTCCTGAAGCTGGCCAGTAATTTTTTTTTTGTCCTTTTAGGATGGCTGGCCGCTGGTCTAGCTGCCACCATACCCAGGACTAGCTGCCACCATACCCAGGACTAGCTGCCACCATACCCAGGACTAGCTGCCACCATACCCAGGACTAGCTGCCACCATACCCAGGACTAGCTGCCACCATACCCAGGACTAGCTGCCACCATACCCAGGACCTGCTGGACAACGCTCCCTCCCTCCCATCATGTGCTTTTTAAAGTTTAATTTTACGCACACAAGAGAGACATACACATCGAGAGGTGTATGTCTCTCGGTATATACACAGAGTTTACTTTAGTCATTCTTTTATGAATTATAGTATCCTTGACTGGTAGCGAACAGGTGACATGGAGCCTTAATGACCCTGGTGTAACCGATAGGCTTAAAACCCCATTAACCAACCAGCCGTTTTAAAGTCAGTCATATCGCTGAACATTCATAAGTACTCAAAATTGTATTCATTCATTTCTATGCTAATAAGATTCTGGAAATAAGCTTTTATGAATATTATATATAATATTTACCAAATTACGCTGTTGAGACTGTCTGCCTTTCTGTCTATCCTTTTCTCTTCAGCTGTCTATACTTGTCTCCCTAGCTGTCTGTGCTTATCTCCCTAGCTGTCTGTGCTTATCTCCCTAGCTGTATGTGCTTGTCTCCCTAGCTGTCTGTGCTTGTCTCCCTAGTTGTCTGTGCTTGTCTCCTTAGCTGTCTGTGCTTGTCTCCCTAGTTGTCTGTGCTTATCTCCCTAGCTGTCTGTGCTTATCTCCCTAGCTGTCTGTGCTTATCTCCCTAGCTGTCTGTGCTTGTCTCCCTAGCTGTCTGTGCTTGTCTCCCTAGCTGTCTGTGCTTGTCTCCCTAGTTGTCTGTGCTTGTCTCCCTAGCTGTCTGTGCTTGTCTCCCTAGTTGTCTGTGCTTATCTCCCTAGCTGTCTGTGCTTATCTCCCTAGCTGTCTGTGCTTGTCTCCCTAGCTGTCTGTGCTTGTCTCCCTAGCTGTCTGTGCTTGTCTCCCTAGCTGTCTGTGCTTGTCTCCCTAGTTGTCTGTGCTTATCTCCCTAGCTGTCTGTGTTTATCTCCCTAGCTGTGTGTGCTTATCTCCCTAGTTGTCTGTGCTTGTCTCCCTAGTTGTCTGTGCTTGTCTCCCTAGTTGTCTGTGCTTGTCTCCCTAGCTGTCTGTGCTTGTCTCCCTAGCTGTCTGTGCTTGTCTCCCTAGCTGTCTGTGCTTGTCTCCCTAGCTGTCTGTGCTTGTCTCCCTAGTTGTCTGTGCTTGTCTCCCTAGTTGTCTGTGCTTGTCTCCCTAGTTGTCTGTGCTTGATGTGTTTGTCTAGGTTATGACTTCGCTTGTAGCCCAGAAACAGAAATCTCTCTCTCTCTCTCTCTCTCTCTCTCTCTCTCTCTCTCTCTCTCTCTCTCTCTCTCTCTCTCTCTCTCTCTCTCTCTCTCTCTCTCTCTCTCTCTCTCTCACACGTCACAATTCCGTGTCTGGAACAATTCGCAAATAACCGACAATTAGGGGAGTAAAATTAAAAGGCCCTTCTGTTCCGTCCTGGACTTGATAATGGTCCAGAACTTACCGGAACCTCCTTTAAATATTCTCCCTCACACTGTGGGACGTGATTTTTAATTCTTCCAACCCCAGCAGCACAGAGACTCACTCCTTGTGTGCGTGAGGTTGTACAAGTTACTGAGAAGAGTCTGGCTGTAGGTTGAGCCAGCAAGCTCGTCCTTGTCTCAACTGAATCTCTTATTAATTACTTAACAAGTTATAGGAATATATTACCATCAGATCTTGCCAACACCTGTCTCTTGCAGGTGTGTCATACCACAAGCCGCCTGAAGTCAGTCGAAAATTAATTTCAAGACTTAAGACCTGTTGTGTCAGGCTTCAGTCTCTGCGGGTGTCACCTTGATTAGCTAGGGATCAGTACTTCGCCAGCATTTAATTTCAAGACTTGAGAGATACTATGTGCACTTCTGGAGCCAGGAGTGGTGTGAGAGGACCTGTGTTGGTATGCTTCTGTGAGGACGTCGGCGGCGGCTCATTGTAGCCGTCTTGGTGTATAATGGGAGGTCGTCGGTCACTCCCTGCATGATAAGTGTCGGTGAGGGAGGGAAGGGATGGCGAGGCGAGGTGGTGGGAGGTTACGTGAGGGCGGGGAGGTGGTGGGAGGTTACGTGAGGGCGAGGAGGTGGTGGGAGGTTACGTGAGGGCGGGGAGGTGGTGGGAGGTTACGTGAGGGCGGGGAGGTGGTGGGAGGTTACATTGTGAAGGAAGGGAGGTGGTGGGAGGTTACGTTATGAGGGAAGGGAGGTGGTGGGAGGTTACGTTGTGAAGGAAGGGAGGTGGTGGGAGGTTACATTGTGAGGGAAGGGAGGTGGTGGGAGGTTACATTGTGAGGGAAGGGGGGTGGTGGGAGTTACATTGTGAGGGAAGGGAGGTGGTGGGATGTTACATTGTGAGGGAAGGGGGGTGGTGGGAGGTTACGTTGTGAAGGTAGGGAGGTGGTGGGAGGTTACATTGTGAGGGAAGGGAGGTGGTGGGATGTTACATTGTGAGGGAAGGGAGGTGGTGGGATGTTACATTGTGAGGGAAGGAGGTGGTGGGAGGTTACATTGTGAGGAAGGGAGGTGGTGGGAGGTTACATTGTGAAGGAAGGGAGGTGGTGGGAGGTTACATTGTGAGGGAAGGGAGGTGGTGGGAGGTTACATTGTGAAGGAAGGGAGGTGGTGGGAGGTTACATTGTGAGGGAAGGGAGGTGGTGGGAGGTTACGTTGTGAAGGAAGGAGGTGGTGGGAGGTTACATTGTGAGGGAAGGGAGGTGGTGGAGGTTACGTTGTGAAGGAAGGGAGGTGGTGGGAGGTTACATTGTGAGGGAAGGGAGGTGGTGGGAGGTTACATTGTGAGGGAAGGGAGGTGGTGGGAGGTTACATTGTGAGGAAGGGAGGTGGTGGGAGGTTACATTGTGAGGGAAGGGAGGTGGTGGGATGTTACATTGTGAGGGAAGGGAGGTGGTGGGAGGTTACATTGTGAGGGAAGGGAGGTGGTGGGAGGTTACGTTGTGAAGGAAGGGAGGTGGTGGGAGGTTACATTGTGAGGGAAGGGAGGTGGTGGGATGTTACATTGTGAGGGAAGGGAGGTGGTGGGATGTTACATTGTGAGGAAGGAGGTGGTGGGAGGTTACGTTGTGAAGGAAGGGAGGTGGTGGGAGGTTACATTGTAAGGGAAGGAGGTGGTGGGAGGTTACATTGTGAGGGAAGGAGGTGGTGGGAGGTTACATTGTGAAGGAAGGGAGGTGGTGGGAGGTTACATTGTGAGGAAGGGAGGTGGTGGGAGGTTACATTGTGAGGGAAGGGAGGTGGTGGGAGGTTACATTGTGAGGGAAGGGAGGTGGTGGGAGGTTACATCGTGAGGTAAGGGAGGTGGTGGGAGGTTACATTGTGAAGGAAGGGAGGTGGTGGGAGGTTACATTGTGAGGGAAGGGAGGTGGTGGGAGGTTACATTGTGAGGGAAGGAGGTGGTGGGAGGTTACATTGTGAGGGAAGGGAGGTGGTGGGAGGTTACATTGTGAAGGAAGGGAGGTGGTGGGAGGTTACATTGTGAGGGAAGGGAGGTGGTGGGAGGTTACATTGTGAGGAAGGGAGGTGGTGGGAGGTTACATTGTGAGGGAAGGGAGGTGGTGGGAGGTTACATTGTGAAGGAAGGGAGGTGGTGGGAGGTTACATTGTGAGGGAAGGGAGGTGGTGGGAGGTTACATTGTGAGGGAAGGGAGGTGGTGGGAGGTTACATTTTGAGGGAAGGGAGGTGGTGGGAGGTTACATTGTGAGGGAAGGGAGGTGGTGGGAGGTTACGTTATAAGTGAAGGGAAAATGGTAGAAAGGTAAGTCTATCATTAACATTATTTTTACCCTCTACTTTCTCGAAAAGTTTTTCTGATTGATGTGTCCTCACACCCTTCCAATTTCTTTGTCCATGATCGTCTTTTTTAAATTGTTCCTTTTGTCAAACTTTTGGAATGCTATTTTCAGTAGCCTCTTCTTATCTTTCTCATATTTACCAGCTCTTCCATATGTCACTAACGTGACTCTGTTCCCTTTTTTTTTTTTACCCTTTGTGATCGTGATTCTATTTTTTTTTTAAAAAACCCCAAAAAAACAATAAAAACCCTTTTCGTTTTTTTTTTCTTTTTACCTCAAAACAGTTGCTTAAATTTTTTGCCATCATCTTTTTTTTTAAGCTCAAATTTTCCGTAGTTGATACGACCTGTGCTTCTATTTCTGTCTTTTATTTTTTTAGTTATCTTCTGTTTTTTTTTTTTATATTCTTCTGGTCATTTTATCTTTTTCCCCCAAATCTTTTGTTGACGTTTTCGGACGTCATAAGCAAAAACCTGTTTATCTTTTTTGTCTTTGTTTTTTTATTCCGCATAACTAGTTTCGATTTTCGGTTTGTGCTTTTTTTTCCCAAATCTTTTTTCTTTCTGTATCGACTATTTTCTTCGTTCATCTTTTCAATATCAGCCAACATCTTCGAAATGTTTTCACGTGAGTTGTTGACAACTCATTAATTTATGTCATCCTAAGACCGGGAAATCTTAGCCTCAAAATTCCTATAAATTTCCCTTTGGGTAGAATCCCCTTTTTAGAAAACATTTCCCTTTTTTTGTTAGGGTTACACCCTTTAAAAAATAAAAAATTTAGATTTGCCCTCTTTTTTAAGCAGGAGAGGATGCACGTC
This sequence comes from Cherax destructor, assembly GCA_009830355.1. Classification (NCBI taxonomy): domain Eukaryota; kingdom Metazoa; phylum Arthropoda; class Malacostraca; order Decapoda; family Parastacidae; genus Cherax; species Cherax destructor. The sequence continues at coordinate 36,926 of WNWK01019584.1, forward strand.
CACCTTGGAAATTTTTGTGTTGGTGTGGGGGGAAATGTGCTTTTTGTGTTCATGAGTGGGTGTATATATTCATGTGTGTATCTATATGTTTTGTATGTACATATGCTCCCCATAGCTATGCATTTATGTATCAATGTATCTACATATTCAGTCTGTCAAGGGTATTTAAAGAGCCTATCAAAAAGTAGAAGCCCAGGGGACATAAACACAAGCAGAGAGCGATAGGCCCCCGGGGTAATGAAACAAGGAAAAGGGGTGCGTATCCCGTGCGACCAGTCAACAGATGATTAACATCTTCCTAACGCTCCAAGATTCCAACCAGAACACTGCGAACACCAGACGTCTTTCAGTCGCTGCAAAAAAAAGGTATCCAGGCATTCCCTTGGCCCATCCTTCCCCCCACCCCAATGCACCCAATAAGGGAATCACGAGTACGGGAAATTTTTAATGGCTTTGGGGTTTGGGCCGTCGGGAAAGGGCCCCCCTTTGGCGGGCAAAAAACCCAGCGGTTGGGGGGGCTATCCCCCGGAAAAGGGCCAGGTTCCATTTGT